>JAMKCH010047133.1:0-173540 GCA_023653785.1 Ophioderma brevispina
ATTGGGCGGAGTCGGCACATAGCAGCCACCAATCACCACACGAGAATAACTTCATTCACTGGCGATGAAGATGAACTATCGATTGCATAAGTTGACACCCTTGCTGTTCCAGACAGAGTAATTACACCCGAAAATACGCATTATTGCAATAACGATGCAAATTAAGTCAAATTAGCGTCGAAGTTTAATCGTTTTCATTTGATAAATGCAGAAAAGAGTACAGAAATTAAAACGCAATGACTAGGAGCTACACGTGATTTATTTCAGATTCCAATTGTCCGACTGAATTCGCTGTCCTCCCTGGTCTGACGCATCAAATTATCGCTGCAATGTCCGCATTTGTGAAAGAGCGACACGCATTTATGGGCAGTATGGAGGTTGTATTCGGAGGGAGTGCTGACAGTACATGGAAGACTTTTTAACACTCAATGAGTTATACAACATCAACAAAAGCGAGGGCAAGGACGGTTGGATGTTCTCAATTCAGGAAATTCGGTTGTTGGATTCTGTTGAAGTTTCTTGAGGATCAATCGTGGCTGCTTTATCAAGTTAAACGCGCATTTGTAACCCTCCAAACTCTCTTTAGTTATTTGTCGATATTAAGATTGATTGAAAAGATATGTCAACTGATGAAGTGCATACACCACCATGCAGTGGCGGCGCCAACTTCGAGCCCCCCCCCCCCTTTTTTTTTTTTTTTTTTTTCCCCCCACACACACACACACAATTTGACGGAAAGGGGAGACTACAAACTTACCCAATTTTTAAAAGTATATCATCACTTCGTGTACATGTAATTCCATTGCGCCTATAACCACTTGGTCTAACACTGCTTTGTCTAAACTCAGATGGGCCAATCGCCAATAACCACTCAGTGTATATGTCACTTGGTACATATCCTGTTGGTCTAATTTCCATTTCGTCTAATGATCAGTTGTTCTAATAACCATTTATAGATTAAACCCATAATCACATTATTAGGCCTAACCCTAACCTCGACCCTGACATTGCCATTAGTCGAAGTGGTTTTAGAAAAAAATCTGGTGAGTAGACCAAATGGGCAGTAGACGAAATGGCATTAGAAAAAATAGTTTTAGACAATCTGATTATACCAAATGGGAAAAGCCGACGGGTGATTTAAGGAAATCGTGATTAGACCAACTGGTCGATGGTCATTAGACAAGATGGTATTAGCCAAAATGACAGATCAAGTGTTATTTATTGCAAGATGTTATAAAAAAAACCAAACAAACAAAGAAAAAATAAACAAAAGCAAAAACAAAACAACCACGTATTGCCAAGGCCTAATTTTAAATGCAAACTCGATTTTTTTAATACCCTAAATACAAGTGGGTGTAAATGTATTGTGGACAACAATGTATAGTGCAAACCTATTCTATGGGTTATTCAGTATTCCTGACAGCTAACTACTAATTCGTTATGTAGTAACCTGACTGAAATATTTTTGCACTAGAAATACTTTTTTTCGGCAGTTCCAATTTTGTGTATGAATCTGAACGACCATGGTACAACCTGGCACCCATAGAACAAAAATAGACTTAACCTTGTTCAATGGAAAGTGAAATCAACCATGCATGCATGCTTTCTGGTGGGAAGGATATTGGGTAGACGTTTCATATAGAAGTCCCAAGGATGTAAATGAGGTATTGCTATTTATTCCGTCAGGCGCTATCGCACAACATCATACAGAATCAATCATTGTAATACCTCATTTGCATCCTTGGGACTTCTATATATGAAACGTTTTCCATTTTTAGATAGTCCATGCATGGATATACAGAATGCATAACAGGTACAGGAGCGGTTCGCATAAAGATTGGGTCCAGTGCCATATTTAAACATCCATCCATCCGCCCCTCCTCTACGTCCATTCGGTCCTCCCTCCCTCCCGTCCCCCTCCCTCCCTTCCTCTGTCCGTCCGTCCGTTTGTCCCTCCCTCGTTCACTCCCTCCCCTAACCCCTCCTCCCTCCTTTCTTTCAAACTTTTTTTTCAAACTTTGTCTTTCAAACTTAATTTAAAACTTTGATTTTCTGTCAAACTTTCTTTCAAACGTTCAATGAACACATATATGTATTTGGACACTTTTTGTAACTATATGGGAACACCGCGTGTTTTAGAACACCCGGGCGTTTAAGGAGGCGATCTATAGGGATGATCGATGTCATTGAAATTGACCCGATACGAGTAAATTTCCCGTCAGTCAAATAGTAGAGGCCATATGCGATTCAACCTTGAAAAAATTCTAATAAAAGGACTTTTTGTATATTCTTGTAGGGCTATATGTGAATTATTATGAAAAAAATTGTCCGGCCTTCTGGCAGCTGCGTTGGACAGATATTCAAGGTCAAAGGTCAATGACCTTTATAAGGCATATCATGGATCATAACTCCTCAACCATTTGGTCTAAAAGCATAAATGAGGTGTCTATACCAAGGTTTTTGGGGTCAACAAACACAATTAGCATATAGGAAAAACGATCAAATGCACCCTTCCTTGATTTTCAAAATAGTATGCACTATCTGCATGAAATTGTACTTCAAACTTCGTCCCCCTCAACCATTTTAAAGGTGTTGGTTAAGACCTCTTTAGATTTCTTAGTTACAAAGCCTCTGACACTTTTGATTTTGGTACAGGTGGATTGGTATAAGTCTCCTCTTTCCATTGATATCAAAAGCATTCCAATAATCCTCCAATTAACTTCATAGTAATGTTTTAATGAAGTAATAATCATGGGAAACTTGATTTCTCCGATCGTTGCTAAAAATAAAGCCAATTTCTATTTTGAGTTAAAAATACAGGAATGTGTGATTTTGTTTGGGGGTGATTATGAAAGGAAAATCAAGTTTTGTAACATACACAGGAGGTATTAAGTGCATAAAGCTTATATTTTTGATAGAAGTGAAAAAGAAAAATATTATAAGGTGGCAACCATCCCCTTCCTCCAAAACTGAGTCTTGTCTACCACTACCAAAGGTAAGGGGGAACGTGTTGGCGCAGCGTATCTTCCCTCGCCTTTCACCAATGAGGTCTCGGGTTCGATTCCCGGCAGGGGCTCATTCTCGGTGGCTTTATGTGAATTTGGTTTTCGTCCATATCTTGTTCCGTTCCCGCAGGTTTTCTCCGGTTACTCCGGTTGTCCTCCACTTTAAATCGAGCTTCGGTAAAATCTGTTTTGGTATTATGGTTCTCTAATGTGTGCATGCGAGCTGCCTTTCATTGGTCAGCCGCACAGCGCTGATCAGTGGTTACGTACGTGGATATGTCGCGCGTTTAAAAAACTTATTATTAAGGTTGGCGTGACAGATTATTTTTTTTTTCCGCTAAAATGAAAGCACAATTGAGGTCCCAAGATTAGTATAGATTCAGCCTTAGGTTTCGAAGTTGTGTTTTAGCTGGCCTATGAAACCGGTTTGGCGGTAACACCCCACCTTCCTCCCCCAGGAAGACGACGGTTCTCAGAACTCAATGGATGGACTTTTGCCACTCAAATGAGCAGGAGTCCATCAGCCTACCTGTGCCTATCAACACGCTGAAAAATAGGGATTGCGTTTTTAAACACCCTTACGACGGATGCGTTTAAGTTGGGGGGGGGGAGGGGCCCTTACCTCCTATCTCTATCGTGGGCAGGTCGCGACCACACAGCCTCCGGACTCTCGTCACCCAATAACTCCTTAGTTTGTTCCCGTCTTTTGGCAAGCGTCACTGCTCCCCGTGGTCAGGGGAAGGTAATAGTTGTCCGCTGTGACAATTATGAAGGTGGTGACATAATAAAAGGAAGGGGTGTAATCAGTCATAGCTTATGCAGGGAGATTCTTCGGTATTCGGGTGGTGCCGAGTTTGGGACATCGAGCTGATCGCCTCCCATGTTTCGGAAGTGGACAATGGTTTGTGGCGACAGTCTCCCATGCGGCGGGCCCTAATCCCACACACCGCCAAAGTCAGAGGGGTCGTCGGTTGGAGTGCTTGATCATAGTTTCTCCAGGTTGCCATGATGCCAAAAGTTCCCGTGCCGTCTCTCTCGAGACTGCCGGGTCCTGCTGGTAGCCCATTATGGCCAAGGCAGCTGTGGGTTTCGCCAGGCCGCCTAGAATCGTCTGAAGGGAACATCCCTCTTCCAAGGGGAGGGGGCTGGTAGAGGTCCTCCAGTAGACGGCGTGTCGTCCCAGAGTGCACCATGCTCCGAACCTGTCTGGTACATTTCTGTTACATTTCGGTAACTTCACTGAGGTGGGACTTCTACAGGCTGCCGCTCACCATAGTCCGGTCAGGCAAATTTTCATAGATCACTAGATTAACCATACATGGTTGTGCGATATAGTTCGATGCATGTCTTTCGGACCTAGAACCGGGTGTGTTGGCAATTTTCCTCAAGGTCTCTTTCAGGAGTGGGGTTTTAAAGTTCATGTCCTGACGTCCGAGTTCTTTTTTACCAACCGCCACAGGCCAGACCCGTAACGGGCTCGGTGTGACATGACCCGTTACGGTCCCCTCTTGTCCACTCGGGTGAAGGGTCATGTTATGGATCGTCCCGTTCGTAACCTTGTTTCTGTATGGGATTTGCCATTGGTCTTGAAATTGTTGGTGTCGAAACTTTAACCCAACCGAAAGCTTGTCTTCTGGAACTTCCTAGGGGCTGTGGGCTTTTCGCTGTGGCCTTGTGCATAGGGTGTCGGATATAACTTCCCTTGTCTACGATACTATTCCAACACCGACCACCCAATAAGTGGAATCTTTATCTGCAATTCGTCCTATTCGCCACAATGCAGAATGCAGGCTTTTTGGCCAGAATCAGATTTTGTCTGGTGGGTTGCTGGTTTTTACAAAGGGTGGACCTTTTTCCCAAAAAGGGGCCTTTTTCAGTCAGGGTTTAAATTGTGTGTCAAATTGGACCTTTTTGCCCAAAATTTGCCGGGCTTTTTTGACCAAAAAGATCCTAATCCCATAGTTTTCGTAGCTCGCTTCGTCGCACACATCATTTTTGTTGACCTTTTTGAATGTGGAGATTTGGGTGGGTACAGCGCACCCCCCGCGTCCCGACCCCCTGCTATACGGCCTGCGAAATGGTGTTCTTCTTTCTTCTCGTGCCAAGTCTCACATAGTTGCTGACCGGGGTGCAACGCTCATAGAAGTCCTGCAGCAAGGACACTGGAGCCCAGCTGATTCCTAGCAGGTCACTAAGCCACACAAAAACACCATGAGTGGTTGACTGGCTTCTTGGTTGGGCCATAGTGATGTTCGGGCTCACGCTTCCTCCTGGCCAGAACAAAAACAATCTATAAATTATTTTTTTTTTTTTCCACAATGGGGAAAAAATTTTTATTTCAACAAAGTCTCATACATGATAGACAAAATAGTTCAACATTCCAGTGGAAATACCAATAGAGTTATACCCTATTATATCCTCCCATTTTTTGTTAAACTTGGGAAGTGTACAGTTCTTTGTAACAAATATATTTCTCAAAATAATATATCTTTTGAATCTCTTTTTTAAAGACCTCAAAGTTAGGACGTTTTTCACTCATCTTCATGTTATAGATATGGAAACGACAGAGCAAGAAATTAAATTGATGAGGCGGTCAATTTAAACATTTCTCACCTCGAACATACATAATTCGTTATTTAATAACTAATCATCATGTATAGACATCTTTATGTTTATCCATTCAACAACACTGGTCCACAATGCATTGTGTAAAGTTACACCTTACAAAATTTGAGTGACGTGTTTTCTTCCTTTCTCCCATTACAAAAAGTACACGCCCCGGTTTGAATTCCTTCTACCTATTTAAAAAGAAAGATTGACACCCAAAATTCTAGGAATGATTTTATACTGAAACAATTGAAGTGTAGTATCCATGTACATTTGAGGAATCTGTAATATTCTCCACATATTTGAGTCATAATGTATGCCCAACTGATACTACCCCTTATCATAGAACTTTCTAACAATTTTTTCACACCAACAGCGCAATCATAAATTCTCCTTTGAACCTTCTATCTCTCCAAATAAACTCAAAATTAAGGATGTTTGAAGAGAAATATTCAAACCTTCATCAAGATGATGGTGGAAAGAATATTAAATGGATCTCACACTGCCACCAATTCCAACCAAAATTTCGTACGGACCTTAAATTTTAGCCCTCAAACTGCTAAGGAGAGAAATTTACCATATCGTCCAAAATGTCTCTAACAAATTAATCCCTCCCGTTTTGTTAATCGCAAAGACTGTAGTGAATAATCTCCACCAACTTATATTATCAATCATTATACATAATGTATCTAGCAACATGTGAAAACTTGGTGGATGAGACTCCACAATTTACTCAAGCCGTTAGAAACAGTCAATACCAAAATAACGTTTGGATTATTTTTTATCAAGATTTACGGATATCATGTGAACCTCCCTCCAAAAGAGATATTTGTGAATATTAACACACAGAAAAAAGTTTGCCCCACTCAGAGATCCAGAGCAAAGTAATCCGTCTGAATCCAGTAATTTTGAGATCCTGTATTAGTTTCCATATCAAGCATCCTTAACCACCTGACATAATCCTGGATCATCTGATTCTTGCAACTCTGTCTACTCCTTTCCAAATGAATTTTATATAGATCCTTATTCACAAAAACATCTTAATAACCCGAGGTGTAGGATTGGGCTGTAAATTTAAAAAGTCAGCTTAGATAATAAAAGATTTAACTCAATTACTCTCCCCATAACAGTACGTTTCCTCTTTCCCATGATTAATATAACTATTATATGGATGTAATGACTTTTTGATAATTTAGATCAATCATCACTTCAAGGCGTGTCGAGAAAATTACACCCAAGCCTGAAAGTTTATGTTATCATCCATTCACACCTTCAGATCATTACAAATGTTGTCCAATCCTATCTTTAAAGAACCATCTCAATGCCATTAGTCTTTTCACAATATTGACTTTAAGCAGATAACATCTGGGCATCTCATCAGTTCTTCAAGCAGCCTCATAACTTCTGACCCATCTAAATAAATAGAGTGTCATCTGCATATTGAGATAAACGTATTGCAATAATTACCACTCAACCCGAAGACCATTTAATTACTGTTGTGACGCATCATCATCCCGAGTACTTCCGCACATAAAAGAAACAAATAGGGGCTCAGCCATCGCTTGTCTGCAACCTCGTTTCACACAATAAAATACCTGATAAAAAAACCATTGACCAAGACAGAACCCCGAGCCTCTGTATAAAAAGTTAACCCACTTGTATGGGAGGGACCAAAATTAAAATTTTATCACCACTTTGAATCCAAGAAGGTCGTGAGAACAGAATCGAAAGCTTTCCGAACTCAATTAACAAAAACATACAGGGGATATTATTTGCTCTGTAGTATATAACAAAATCATACATTACCTTAATAGGTTTCCCCGATATATCTAACCTGATAAAAACCTTTTTTGCGTCATGGATAATACTTGGAAGGCAAGTCGTAATTCTCTCTCAGCTATGCATCCAGACATCAATTTGTATGAAACATCATAGAACATAGGCTCACAATTTTTTCAAATTGACGAGGCTTATCCCCTTTTGGGTAAAAGTTGTAATTAATACCAATGATTGTGTGTGCCGTAAAGCCGATTATGGTTCATAGCATAGTTTAATTTGACCTCAGTAAATACCATCATCTCGCCCCCAAATCGGAAAAAAAAGATTTATTATAACTATAACCAAACCGTCAGAACCGGGATTTCCCGTTTTTGTGATAACTACAACACCCTTTTTAAGAATTTTATAACCTTCATTCTCCCTGTTTTGGACCCTTCTAAGAATCTCTTTGAGCATCGCAGATACAAAAGGGGCATCACAACACTGAAAAATGGATTTTTTTACCATCAATGTTATTATGACCCCCTGAAGGAGTAAAAATATTCTGTAAAAATGCCTAGCCTCGGCCAAAAATCCTTTGTCCCGTTCCTTTGGTTCGTAGCACGAGATTATCAATCCTTCACAATATGTCAATTGGTTTTATTTACAATAATTTCTTCTTCTTTTCTCCATTCAAAATATTTTTTTTTGAAGGACTTGACACCAATGCTCGATCATCTAGTTTTTGATCTAATGAGGACCCCTTCCATTCTTATATTACGAAGATTAATAAGACCCATTGTTTTTGTAGTATAAATATGATCAATAGTGCCTCATCCCCAGACATTTTGACGAATGTTTCGGTTGGTTGTTCCTTACCACCTTCCAACGAGTCTATTTGATGCATGTTGTCAAGCCGAGAGGGGTGTCGCCGTCACTTCTTGCTAGTAGGCATCTTGAAACCAGACCATAGGCGGCTGGTGGTGGTGTGACAAGGGTTGGGCGTTTGGCTAACCTTTGCGACTTCTTCCTTCTCCGACACCGATTAAGCCATGCAGTGGTATTCTGTTCAAAAGTAAGGTTGTGGAAGGAAGCTAGCACTAGTGAGAGGGCGATACACTTTAGTTGATACCTTCAACGACCTTATGGCGCTCACGCATTTGTTATTCTCTTACCTACGAGAGGTCTTGTAAGTTTTGTCCTGAGTTTGTTTTTGTTTGTTGGAGGAAACATTGCCTGAAGGTGAATCGACAGCGGCGCCGCGTAGTGTCTGTGATATGTGGCGTGGTGCCATGTCCCGACGATTTCGGTGGCTCATTTACAGTGGTAATGGGGTTTTTTAGTACCCCAATAATTATTGTGTAAATCATTATAGATTATGGTCAATGTTTTGGGTTATTTTATACTTGTACAGACTGATTGACTTGGCAATATGTTGAGCAAACTCGGAAAAAATTGATTAAAAGTGTCTTTCCACCATGCTGAAATATGATGAAACTTCATTTGTAGCCTCAAGACTGTTTTAAATTTGGTTATTGACGCCCCCCAACACATGGGTATAAAACCATAATTTGTGCTTCTATAGGACCGCCATGAGTTCAGTTATACATAACCTATCATGACCGTATAGAAGTGTCGTTTGCCTTGACCTCTTGAATATCTGACCACGCAGCAACTAGAAGGCGGGACAAATTCTTTGGTAATTAGTCATTATAGGCCTACAGAGTATACAAAGAGTCCTTTATTAGATTTTCTAGGTTTTAGGACAGTGGTCATAGTATACGCATACTAAAGTATGATTGGGCAATGATGTGATATAGCCCCTCCAGTACATTTTTTGTGTCTGGGCGTCCTTGCGACCCGACTATAGAAAACCACTGCTCTCAAAATGGCGAAGGATCATTTCTAATAGTAAGGTTTCATTAAATGTTTCTTTTATGAAATGATCTACGTACTAGCATTAATTTTTGGAGTTTTATAGTGTGGGTGGTGTAATGCATTCAATTTCAGACAAAGAATAACAAAGCATGTTTTTGAAATGGCCTTAAAAACATTTCCTTTTGAAATTTTTGGTCTCTGTGAATATTGTTTTTGATGGAAGTTTGGTTAAAACGTTGCAGGGATCGATACAGGGAGGGTGCGTCACCCCTGCGCTTCTCCGTCCCCCCTGCTCCGGGCCCCGTCCGCGTTCTCCATCCTCATGCTTGAACTGCTTTACCAGGTTCTTTGTTGATATTATTTAAGACGCAGTTGGTCATCATCTTTTTTGAAAAGACCGGACGTGCTACCCTCCCTGATTCAAAGCTTATTTAGGATTCAGTTTTAAACACATTTTGGCGCCCAATTGGGCGTTTTGGCTATTGCCTGGTAGAGAAAATAAGATAAGAATAAGACACGGCATTTATAATGCGCCTGGCCGAAGTATACAAAGCGCAACACATGAAAACAAGGCAAAAACAACAAAACAACAAGAGAAAAGATACGTTTTGAGAAGTGATTTGAGGCTGTTGACTGTGGGTGCAGAGCGGATACTGACTAGGATCAGGGGTTTTCCAAGCTTGGAGCAGGCTAGAAAAAGCCCTATCACCGGCAACTTGTGTTTCTTTGTGACCATTTGACATGATAGGACGTTTAACCCTAGGTTAAATTAAAGTTTATAACTTGATGATTCATTTTAACACATGGTTTGGTGCGCCCAATTGTGCGTTTTTTCTATTTTCTTTATTTGAATGATAGGCAGGTGTAACTTCATTTTATTCTTTATTGAAAGACAGGAAGTGTAAACTATGTTAAATTGAAGCTCATAACTTGGGGATCAGTTTTATCACATTTTTTTACGCCCAATTGGCGTTTTTTTCATTTTCTTTATGGAAAATGAAGAAGTGTACCTATGGTTAAATTAAAGTTGACTTGGGGATTCATTTTACACATTTTGCGCCCAATTGGGCGTTTTTTTTCTATCTTCTTTCTTTATTTGGAAATGACAGAAGGGTGTGTAACAACCTATGTTAAATTAAGCGGTATCCACTTGGGATCAGTTTAACACATTTTGCGCCAATTGGGCGTTTTTTCTATTTTCTTTATTTGAAATGACAGGAAGGTTTAACCTATGTTAAAGCTTTAACTTGGGGATTCAATTTAAAAAAAAAAAAATTTTTGCGCCCAATTGGGTCGTGGTTTTCTATTTTCTTTATGTAAATGACAGGAAGGTGAACCTTGTAAATTAAAAGCTTATAAACTGGGGATTCAGTTTTAATAACACTTTTCACCCAATTTGGGCGTTTTTTTCTTTTCTAATTTCTTTAGTTGAAATGATAGGAAGGCGTACCTATGTTAATTAAAGCTTATAACTTGGAAATTCAGTGTTATTCACATTTTGCTCCCCATTGTGCGTTTTTTTTGCTATTTTCTTATTTGAAATGAAGGAGGTTTGTAGCCCGATGTTAATTAAAAAGAAAAGCTATAACTTGGGGATTCACTTTTACAACATTTTTGCGCCCAATTGGGGCGTTTTTTTTTCTATTCCTTTATTGAAATGATGGAAGGTGTAACTTCTATTTTCTTTATTTGATGCACGGAAGGTGAACCTATGTTAAATTGAAAGCTTAACCTGGGGAATTAGTTTTATTCACATTTTCGCCCAATTGGGCGTTTTTTCTATTTTCTTCTCGAAAATGATAGGAAGGTGTACCTATGTAATTTAAGCTTATAAGTTGGGGCTTCAGTTTTAACACAATTTTTGCGCCCAATGGGCGTTTTTTCTATTTTCTCTTTATGTGAAATGACAGGAGGTGTAACCTATTTTAAATTAAACTTAATAACTTGGGATTCAGTTTTAAACACTCCCAATTGGCGTTTTTTTCTTTTTCTATTTTCTTTATTTGATGACAGGAAAGTGGTAACCCTATGTTCAAGTATAACTTGGGGTTCAATTTAACACTTTTGCGCCCAATTGGGCGTTTTTTTTTTATTTTCTTTTTTGAAATTACAAGAATGTGTAACCTATGAAATTAAAAGCTTAAACTTGGGGATTCAGTTTTTAACACATTTTGCAACCCAATTGGGCGTTTTTCTCTCATTCTTTAATTGAAATGATAGGATGCGTAACCTATTTTAAATGAAGCTTCTAACTTGGGGATTCAGTTTTTATCATTATCACATTTTACGCCCCATTGGCGTTTTTTCTATTTTCTTTATTGAAAATGATAGGAATGTGTGACCTATGTTAAATTACAGTTTATAACTTGGGGATCCAATTTTACCCATTTTGCGCCCATTGTGGCTTTTTTCGATTTTCTTTATTTGCACTGATAGGCAGGTATAAGCTATGTTAAATTAAAGCTTTAACTTGGTGTTCAGTTTTAACACATTTGCGCCCATTGGGCGTTTTTTTTATCTTTTTGAAAATGACAGGAAGGTTTGTAACCTCTGTTAATTCAGCTTATAACTTGGGAATTCAGTTATAACACCTTACGCCCATTGGGCGTTTTTTCTATTTTCTTTATTGAAATGCAGGAAGGTGTAACCTATGATTACGCTATAAATTTGTGAGATTCAATTTTACCCTTTTGCGCCAATTGGGACGTTTTTTTAATTTCTTATTTGACATAGGAAGGCGTAACCTATGTTAAATTAATCTTAATCCGTGGGGATTCAGTTTTAAAACCCATTTTGCGCCCATGGGCGGTGTTTTTTTATTTCTTTATTTGAAATGAAGGAAGGCGTAACCATGTTTAAATAAAGCTTATAACTTGGGGGATTCAGTTTTAACACATTTTGCGCCCAATTGGCGTTTTTTTCCTATTTCTTTATTTGAAATGGACAGGAAGGTGTACCCATGTTAAATTAAGCTTATAACTTGGGTAATCAGTTTTAACACATTATAATAAAAAAAACTTTTCTTTTTTTTGAATGACAGGAAGGTGTAGTACCTATGTTAAATTAAAGCTTACACTATGTGGGTTAAATGTCACACACCAAGGGTCAAAGGTCAAATAAGAGATCTAGTTGTAAACAAGTTGATTGGTTCTAATGCAATCTTATGCTCATGAATCAAACCCTCTATTTCAATTCAGTTATTGATTTCTTTTTATACATGTTTTCTGTAATAAAAGTGCAACTTAATACTAGAAAACCATCTACTCTTTAAATGCGTTTTTTATGTTGTTCTTATTTCTTAAATTAGCCTGGCGAACCCGTCAAGTTTTTTTTAATACATTGTGGTAATATCGTTGGTGTAATTTTCTTCTTGTGATTTAAAACGAAAACCAACCCAATCATACAATGTGTATAAAAAGGACAGGCGTCTAAATCTGGAAGTCTACATCCACGAGTACGAGTCCATGAGTTGTCGAACAATATAGTAACCGCATTGATTTTGGTTTTATATGTGTAAACTTCTTATGTACCCTGATGTGTAACTTGGATATGGCAAATAATATTGTCCATTAGTTTTCCTTCCACCAATGAACTTTGATTCAGTGGCTATTTGCGTTTCATGAACTTTTCAACTGCTATTCAAACAAACCCACAACTATATTTACACATATATAAAAAAGTGCACGGTCTACTCACTAGCATTGAAGGAACTAATACCCTATACATAGTCTGTATCTAACGTATGTGTGCTAGGTTGGTTCATCTAAAATATGGGTAGATTGTGGTTGTTATTTGTGATTATAACACAGGTTCCGGGACTTATTAATTTAAAAGAACAACGAAAAAGTGGTTGTCTAAGAGATCATGATAGTTTATCCAAATTTTTATTTAGTCGTGTATTTTGAAGATTGCAATATTGGTATATCTAATGAGCAATAGTAGTCGGCAAATCGACTAATAATGTTTTTTTATATAATATACAAAGTAATTGAAAGCTTCCTTGAGTTGGTGTTGTATTCCATGGATTTCGTTGTATTCCATGTATTTCGTTCCTCTTTCTAATACGCCTATAGAATATACCAACAAAAATCCATAGATTTTAGTGGGATGGTTGCTGTTACTGTTTAGAATTGTGGTATTAAAATGTAAACGATATTAATGTACCGTGTAATATATATATATTATAAATAAAATTATCAAAAACACCTATCATAAATTGATAACAAAGTTATTTGTGTGATACAACGGTTTCCAAATGTATTGAAAACACACTGTATAAACATGATAGCGCTAAAGTTAAAAGTGCCGACTCAGAGATTTCGGAGGAGGGCGCCGCCCTCAATTTCCAAAAAATCTGTGTTTTTTGCATTACTTAATGCTTGTCCATAATACTAATCACTGGGTGAAATGCTAAGCTTAATAAAATCGATTCCTTTCATATAGAAAATCACACTTTTGGTGTTTAAATTCTTCCTGTTCCGGAATTTTTTTGTTATACACAGTATCCTATGGACGTATACTACAATAAATGTTTACTGCATCAACACGAAAAACAAACCCATTCATCTCAAATTTGAATTGGTGCATTTTAGGTTTTACTATCTTTAGTTCAATTGACTATTTATCACATATTACACAAAAAAAATAATATTTCGCAAATCCGAGTCAGACTTTTAAACGAGCATCAATTGTTCTGGTGTAACTACGTTCCAGGTATCCTACCTGGAAAAAAGTAAAGAAAGATGAAGTAATATCTCAAATCATCACAGTTAGAGGACTGCGTGCCACTTTCTATAAGAGACTGACATATTGATGGGTACATTAGTACAGGAATTTTGTCGTATGAATAATTTAAACGCCATAAAAGAGCCAATCAATTTCGGTCATTTCTTCTATGGAAAACAATTTTGTGGGTCTTGTACAATTTCTATTCTACGCAGTAGAATTTTGAAGGTTTTTGTTTGGTGCAATTTCTAAGCAAAACCCACAATTCTGAAGTAGGTTTTGTATATTTTTAAGCAAAACAGCAAGTGTGAAGTGTAGATGTTGTACATTTTTAATAAGTCCAAACTCACATTCTGAAATGTGGGTTTTTGTACAATTTCTAAAGCAAAACCCCACAATTTCTTGGAGTAGGGGTGTTGTGCAATTTCTAAGGAAACCCCACAATTCTGAATTTGGGTTTTGTACATTTCTAAGCAACCTCCACAATTCTGAAGTGTAGATTTTTGTACAATTTAGGAAACCCCCACCACAATTCGAAAAGGTGGGTTTTACAATTTCTATGCAAACGCCCACAATCCTGTAGTGTGGGTTTTAAATTTCTAAGCAAAATCAAAATTCTTAATTCAAAGCACTCAACATTTCTGAATGTGTCGGGGGTGTGTTCCACTTCTAAGGTGTAGGTACTGTACAATTTCTCAGCAAAACCCAGAATGTGTTGTGTACAATTTCTATTAAACAAATCAACCAAATCTATAGGTTTGAGTTTGTACATTTCTAAAAAAACATTCAGGATTTGGGGTTTTGTACACAATTTCAGCAAACCCATAAGCTGAAGTTTGCCTTTTGTACAATTTCTAAGCAAAAATGCGAAAACATGTTAAGGTCCCAGGAAATGAATGATAAACCACTCCAAATCTGTTAATGGGACATCCATTCCAATAAAACAGGCAGGAAAAAGAACAACTACCGAGGACATCATTATTAACTATATTATCAGTCAGTGTCATGAATGAATTCACACATGTCACTAAATTTTCTATTAATCTCTGAAAACTCAATGACAAAACTGATGTCACACCAACCCAAATATGAATGCTTTCTGGTCGCGTCCTTGTAAACTTGACACAAAGCACATCAATTCTCTTTGCATTCCTGGGACCTTTAATCCTTCTTCTTCCATTTGGTATCCTGGCTGGCATAAGCACCCAATTCAAAGGAAACAATGTGTGGTTCTTTCAAAATCGTGCCAAATTAATGTAAGACCCACTATTTTTTAAATAACATCACCGATTTTTTCTAAGAATGTACAACACCCCGACCCCGCACCTCAGAATGGGTTTTCAAATATTTAAAATGACTGCATGGAAGATTTATGTTTTTATACACCAAAAATTCCTTTTGAGACTATCGGGCACCGGCCTGTGACGTGTATAGGATCTTTCGTAGCATAGTCACCATATTTCGGGAAATTTTAGGAATATTAATACAAATGGTATATAGGTTTCATTACCGGAGGGTTTTATATATACTATAAGATAGGCAAGTTTTTAAATATGTACAAAAGCTGCATTTTACTGATGAGTTCAATTAGTAGGGCAAAATAATTTCAAGTTGATTGTGGGTTTGGTGTATTTTGTTGGCCGAATAAGGCGTCGTCATAGAAAAAAAAAAAAAAGCTTTCACAAACACAGTGGTTAAAACGCGGCATCGCGCGGTAAGCCACAGCTGTAATGCGAGCGTACAAAGTCGGAAATTGTTATACGCGTGCGAAATAGATGCGCGCGTTGACATCACTCTTCAATTCTGTCCGGAGCAATTCGACACTCTATGCAAAAACGTGTACAACGTTAGGTAAGCGTGTAGTGGCGACAGAACGTGTGCCCGCTGCTAATTAAAATGCCTCATCCTAAAATCCCGGCGAAGGTAAATGTTTATTGGGGCATGTTGAGGGAAAGAATGAACCTTAATCAAATTGGAACCAAGTTTGGAAGATATTTTACCCCGGAATACTTAGCAAATCAAATAACTTTAAAGATGAACGCACCGTGGTAATCCAACATGTCCAGGATTACTCAAAGGCCTTCTAAAAGGGTATGTGGATAAGTGTATTAGTATCTTAGCTAGGTTTAGTAACGGTCGTACATGTACAGTTTAATACGTGCAATCACGTTCAAAACAAAAGAATCTATGATAACTCAAATCTCATTATTGTCACTATTATAAAGTTCATCTGGTGTTTACATGTGACATATACTCTACTGATAATACTCGAATAATTATAGTCATAGCAATTTAACTGTATTCTGTGGACCTGTCCAATCCAATATAAAATATATCTCCTATCTTTTTGTGTAAATTTTAATCCATGTTTATGTGGTTTTATAATTGTATTCGTTTATGATTGTATTCAGAAAGCTTGTGTGGGTTTTTCTTTTTGTTGAATAAAATGTGTAACAATTGTATTACGAAATATGTGTGATTAATATTTCTATTGGTGTCAATGTGTGAACAATTAAAAAGGGTGGATACGTTCAAAACAACAATTTATTGTAGTCATAACAAACACTATGGACTACTTACTATATGATTATGATCTTTGCGTAAAAGAGCAACTACGTGACTGCAAGCAATTCAGAGGCGTAGCCTCGTTGTGTTTTAGCTGCAAACCCTCTTATTCCATTTAAAAGAGTTGCTAAAGCTTGCAGGGTAACAGTTAATATAGCACATCCAACACATGAAAATAATCAAAGAACTGACAAGAAAGTTAACAATTATGCTACTGATAACAGTCTCCAATCCGACAGAGACAAATTATTTCACATTTGTAGGAATAGCTTAAAAGTGAAGGATAAATTTGTAGAATTCTCATAAATTATTTTAAGCTTATGAAAACAAATACTTAACCACAATACTACGCTATATGAGAACACATAATTAATATACATTATTTTTCCTTCAAATTAATATCTTGCGAATTAAAGACTGAGTCAGAGATTTCCTTAGCATGGCGCCCTCAATTTGTTTTAACAAATCGTGTCTTTGCATATAAAATGCTTGTCTACATCACATATTAATCGCTGTGTAAAATAGCTAAGCTCACATTTCGCCTCCCAATTCACCAAAAGGTGTGGTATTCGTCAAATCCAAAACAATCCTGAGTCTTGAGTCAACTGAAATTTGGAAGGCGGGATAGACAATGATAGATATAGGAGTCCCAAGTATGCAAATGAGGTATTGCCATTTATTCCGTCAAGCGATACTGCACAACATCATACAGCGCATGATGACGGAATCAATTGTAATACCTTTTTTGCATACTTGGGACTTCTATATGAAACGTTTACCTGAAATTTTGGGAATAAGCTTTTCTCAAGGATATCTAGTGAACCATAAACAAAATTGTAGGTGACATAAAATGCACTTTTAAACACTGCTTACAAAAGATTGCTTGTGATTTCACAAGTACCGAAACTTTTCTTGGAATTACAAGTAAAGTTACTCTCATGTGAAATATCACGACTGCACTTAATCAATTCAGACCAACTTATATAACCTTTTCATCTTCAAAGTCAAATCTAACACTTAAACCTGTACCATTCAGTAATCACATGGCTCACATAAAGAACATGTATTGGGTTAGGGAAGCACCGTTGTGTTCTGTATTTAAAATGGCTTATCAAAAAGCAATCGTTGCCGGAACTCGCCGGCACACATTTGCCGGACTTCAAGCGCATTGCATACCGTATATCCCCGTATCTAGGATATTATGTGCAAATAAATAAATATTTCAATTAGAGCCAAACTAAAAGGCGATTTAATAGCAAGAAAACGTAGTCCACCCACCTCACAACTCATCAGTAAAGTCAGCATTTTTTTGTTTGTTTCTATGTGACGCATGACAATAAAAAATGAACATGTTCAATTCTTCAAACTGTGATTTTTCCACGTCATCTTTATTTTACACTTAATATACTTTAAGTCAAATACATTATACTTTGAAACCATTATCTGTAATATTTTGAAAACAAGCTTGAAAATAGTATGCCCGAAACCTAAAAAATTAAAATATAACCAACTGCATTCCATACAATCTATAAAATTTCAAAAGGACAAATTGCTGTAGCTGCGAATCACTGATTCCAATGCTATATGTAAATAGTTATACTGCCTCGTCTTTCTTGCATATAAGTACACTGCATTACGATTTAAACACTTATATGCACCACGTTTCTAAACACTTTGTCTAAACATGTTTAATATCTAAACACCTTGTAGCTTAAAATGTTTAAAGTCTAAACATGTTTAGGCATTTGATGCAAAGTGTTTAGAAATGTGATATGTTTACTACTTAAACACATCTTTGCACCACGTTTCTAAACACTTCTTTGAAAGGAGTCAAATCACTTTATATTACGAGAGAAACACTTGGAATGTTAGCTGCTATGCACTATGCGGGTACTTGCATGTAAAACATGGAAGTCTTTTGTTGGATCGATCCATGAAAACAAGAATTCAACATTACATGTATATCCCTTACTTCCCTAAGGAAAATGACTAGCAACCTGACGATCACAGCAAAAGAGGGAGCGGTATTTGTGTTGTTAGATCTAGGAGCACTTTCCCTATAAACACAAGGCAGGGGTCCGCTCCGTGATTTTTGAAAAGTGGCAAAAAATGGCATTTAGGGATTTAAGGTATATACAATTATAGGCCTCGCTACTAATAATATTATGCGTGATTAATAAGCCAAGACACACAAGAAGGGAAAAATATGACAAGTCTAAAAGCTAAAAGACTTCGCTGAGCAAAGTAACAAAACTGGCCCATCAGCCTGGCATAAAAACATGAATTAAAGTAATAATGCAACATTCCATATGGTACACGCTTTAATTTTTTTCGATATTGAGATATTGGTACCGTTGAATTTGTGTTTATTATGAATTAAGACACCTTCAAAGTGGTGTAGCTGTGGGGTGCATGTCTTGAAACAAGGATTTTAGTAATTAAAATCAGTGATTATTGTTCTTAATTAGACCGTTTACATGGGTAAAAGTCAATTTCTCCTATGGCTTTGTGTTAATTAAACTAAAGTTGGGGAAGTGTTTAAGATAAAGTTTTCATTTACGAACAAGCTATCATTTTGTCATATTACATCAGGAGTCACATCATGAAAAGGAAGACATATTTAAATTGAACAACTTCGTTTAACAGTGAAGAAGATTCCATGGGTGCCCGTTTTAAATTAAAAGGAAAAGGGCATTGATCTTAGCCAGAAATCTGAGAAAAATATGCCAGAGAGAAGTTACGGGCAGAAATCACTGCAAACTGTACTGTGCCAGCGCTTATGATATCCAAGGTGTAAACTTCAGGTAAGTTTTATCATGATATCCGAACATAATTACATTTGCCATTTCCAGAGGTTTTCAATTCAAGAATGTACAAAGAGCAAACAAAATATTCTCAAATACTTGGATATCCATGTCTAAATAGTGGACACAAAATCGTTTTTATCTGTTTATGATAGGAGTAATTTCATGCCTATGCAAATATATTTGTTTTAATTTAAAACAGATATCATTTATATCTTTATAGAGGTTTTCAAATACTTGATACACAGAATCGCTCTTTATCTGTTCAAGTTATTATACGAGTAATTTTTACCTGCAAACTGTGTTTTAATTTCAAAATTCCTCGGGTGTAAGTTAAGCGTTCATATTATTCCACGCAACGATAAGATCAAAATCAAGGACATGTTGCCCTATCGTTCTCTCTAATTGGGTACCCATTTTAAAAAGAATCAACTACTCGCTTTTTTAATTTACACGAAATTACCACAAGGAAACTTTCAAGGAAATATCATCCTTCGAAAGTACAGTCTCCTTCCCTTATTTAGTGAAAATGTGACTTAGCACGCGCCATTTCATTGGAAATCATTCCATTACGAAATTGAAACTTTTCATTCAGGGCTTCTAAACCTTGTTGTTAATAATTAGCTGTTATCTATGGCCGGCGCATGTACGGCTGATCAAATGCACTAAGAGATATTATAATAGGGAGTGTTGATCTATAAACGCCTATCAATTAAAATTGGTTTCATTCCAATGTACATTATGACAATTTTTCCACGCACCTGGATTTTTTAATAGAATGATTAATTTCAACTCATTTGCTAATTATCCAAATCGAACAACAAAACTGGTGTGTACAAATACACAATGTGTATTTAGTCTCCCAGGTGATTCAAAATTAATTGAAAAAGAAAATAGCGGTTTCAAGGACGAAACTGTACTGTTTAAGAAAAGAGACGATTGTATTAATTTTAAGAAAAGAAAGAAAAAATAAATCCGGGTGCCAATGTTTTGGTCGTGCGAGAGCAAGAGAAAGAATCGTCGTTCCGGTATCAATCTCTTTTCGAAAACTAGTATTCGGCGATTTTTTTTAATGATTGGTGTTGTGTCCCTAACTATAAGTGCTATCTTCTGAAACTCTTTCATGCCTGAGTAAAATTTAGGTATTTAAGGGTATAAGCTTTATTGGACCGCAAACATAAAAGATATATTATAAATCTATTCGAGCCTTTAATTGTAATATTGATTCAATATCTGCTTTAAAACTACATTTTCAACTCTTAAATTTATAAGATAGCGTTGAAAGACGTCAGCAAATATCATCATATTACATGTTTTACTGAATGCATTTACATTTTCTGAAATATCATTAAATACGTGGTATCTTTTAAAGGGACACAATCTGACAATGGTATAAAAATATCAGACATAATGAAATGGACCTTACTGAAATCATTTCCACAAATTTGAAACCAATTTGGATGTTCACATGCTGTAAAAACAGTAAAAACAGCAAGATTTACAGGAGATTCCTGTCATGGAAAATCAAGGTGTTGACATCCCTGCCAGAATTTACAGTGTATCTAAAATTGATTAAAACGCTGGCAGTAATGTCAGCATCCTTGGCTGTCTGTGGCAGCCAAGGAGGATGACATTACTGCCAGCATTTTCGTGAGCTGAGAATTACAAGATTCTAACTGACATTTTGGATTTTTGTGAGATACTAGCAATAATATTATTTAAATCTACATTTGTTATACCTTAAAATGATATATAATTTGTTTGGGTTTTTAAAATGTATATTTGTTTAAAGTACCCACTTTCGGTCAAATTTCTTTTGTTTCATATTGTTTTTTGTGAACTTAAAACGTCCATATCTCAAAATAACTAAAATGTCAGTTAAAACCTTGTAATTCTCAGCTCATGTTTTATCAAATTTGAAAAGCATGCAGTCATCAACTCAAAGACCATTGCTATTGTATATGTGCTAATCGGGCTAATCCACCTTTCTTTTGTCAGATCAATTATAGCTTACTACAAGCCTGAAGTACAATGTCTGAATGCTTTTAAATTCTGTCAAAATCATGCTAGACACTGTAAATTCTGGCAGAGATTTTCCGTGACAGGAATCTCCCGTAACTCTTGCTGTTTTACTGTTTTTACAGAATGTAAACATCCAAATGTTTCAAATTTGTGGAAATGATTTCAGTAAGGATCCGTTTCATTATGTCTGAATATTTTGTTATGCCATTATGTCCCTTTAAGTGTTTTATGGTGTTGAAAAAATATCCATAGACCTCATTTGTCAATATAAAACTATTTACTATAGCATAACAAAAAAATCAAAAGGGCTTAATCACAAAATAATTGCTAGAATTAAGGGGTGTTCTTTAAGTATAGATGCAAATCTCAAAATGGATAATTCGGTACTCTGTAAAAACATGTTTTGGTTTTGTAAGTTTTCAGATACTAATACGTGCTTTGTTCTATACCTACACATGCTACGAAAGTATAGGAAACTTCAAACATCTATACATTAAACTAAACACCTAAACAGCAAACGAATGCTGAAGCATGAACTCTTTAAGTATTTCAGATTTTAATAACTAAATGGTTAAACATAGGTTGTACAATCACATATTTAAAAAACTAAATAAGGAGTAGCACTGATATAAAAACACATTCTTTTTATGACATGAAGCTGGACTTCAGTGCTCCTATATAATCGCATGTTTTGTGTGAATCCTTTATAAAAAATATTAATTTTGAAAGCCGTTTTAGAAAGTATTTTTCGAAATTTATAAATTTTGAGAATGAGTAGGTCATAGAGTGTTGTGCTTTATGTATTAAAGTCAACATATAGTTTACATTATAGGGTTTCTTATTTAGGTTATAAGATTGAAGTCCATTAAAACACAATTTAAACGTCTAAACATGCCATTAATTTTGTGCTAGTATTAAAATTCATAATTATTGCTATTGGCTGGTATTCTGAAGGGAGACTAACTTTAGACCTGGGTTTAAACCAGGGTTAGTCCTACAAGAGGGGACCTTTTTTTCTTACAACATACTTTAAAAGTGTGCTGTAACAGGTGAGAAAATTCCTCATGGATGGGCTGTTCCAGCCCATCCATGAGGAATTTTCTCACCCGTTACATTTAACTTTCACAGTATTTTGAAAGGAAAAAAGGTCCCCTCTTGTAGGACTAACCCTGGTTTAAACCCAGGACTAAAGTTAGACTCCCTTTCAGAATACCAGTCATTGTGTTTTGTATCACGAATGATAGCACTTATTGATCATTCACTTTATGCTTACCTCTTGTGTGGAAGAATTACATTTTTCAAAAGTCTCATTTTCATAATATTTTAATTTCCAAAAATACCGCCAAAGTTATATCAAATTTAATGTTTTCTTGTGAGGATCCGCAATAAAGTTATGTGATTAAGTCCGGCCTGCTAAGCATACTCTTAACTGCGTAAATTCAAGCCATGTTTACATATTTAGAAAGGTCGTAATGATTTGTAATGGCAAATAAAACAAGGTTCCCAAGTAAAACAAGGTTCCCAAGTAAGAGTAAAATCGGACATACCGAATTTGGCAATTTAGACTGATTGTGGCTTTAAATGTGATGAAAGCGCATCCTTACTCATGTGTCTACCCGTATCTACCCATCTTCGATTGTGTGGGAATTGCCCATGATTGAAAGCAACGATGTACCGTGGTCTACTCTTAGTAAGGCCATTACTGGCAATGAAACGCTGCCATCATGAGTTTGTAAGTGGTTAGGTTTGCAAATCAACTCGCGCAATTGTCCTGACAGTTTCATCCAGAGTCGTAACAAGGGTCACTTGTCAGAGGGGTAAAATTCATGGTTTTGTGGAAGATTTCCCCGGTTGGAGGTGGTTTTAAGGCAGAGTTTCCTAGTTGGAGGTGAAAAATTTTCCTGTGAGCAGGCAAAAAAGGGTTAATAGCATGATTTTCGAGCTTTTTTCTTCCTGGTCAAAGCTCTCGAATGACAACGTGACCCCCTGTCCCAGCCTGTTACGCTATTGGTTTCATCAAATTAAAGTTTCCCAGTTTAATGTATTGAATGGAACAACGAAAACATATTAAGTACTATTGATCGTAATGACTAGATGATTTTGTTTTCATATTTTTTAATTTTTTTAATTTTTTTATTTTTTTTGGGGCAAAATAGCCAGAGTAAAATGCTTAAACCCTGTTGCCCAAATGTGGTACAGGTGTTGTGATTCCTTGCCACATTGCGCCTAAAAAAACTTAATATAATGGTTACCCAAAACTAAACAGGGGATTTTTTGGGATTTTTACGCGTATTGTTTGTTCTCTATGTCTAAACCGTATCGGAACAGAATGTCTCAATCAGTGGGCTTAGCTCAAATCACTGATACGGCCTATCTGCAGGTTACTCCTTAGTTGCATAACTTAACTACCAGACTGCAGATATCTATAGTATAGATATATATATATATAATATATATAGATATATAAGTATATATTATCTATCTATATATATATAATAGATAAGATCCCTTCAATCCTAAAATGTTTGTGCACTTTTCAAAAATCAACGAGGCAAAGCCCTGCCTTGTGTTTACGGAGAACGTGCTCTATCTAACACAGATACCAGCTTTGCCTCTTTTTTTGGCGGTGATCGTCAGGTTGCTAGTCTTTTTTTTCTATAGAGACGTATGGGACATTACCCAGGAAGTCCTTAATGCATTAAATACCCTTTTGAAAAAAATCGAGCGGACCCTGCTAGGGTTAGGGGGAAATTAGCCCTAGATCTAACAAGAAAAAAACGATAACTCCACTTCTTTTTTTTTTTTTTTCTTCTTGCGATAATCGTCAGATTTCCTCTAGGGTAGGTTAGGGATATATTCATGTCTGAGTACACGTTGCAATCAAACAAAGGTAAGTATACGAGAAGTCATTGACAGTGGACTTAAGATCATATTAAAATAATAAGAAGATAAGGATATGCAATACCTCCAAGTATGACACGGTGGTCGTGCCATTGTCACAACGAACGGACACGGATGGTCGATTAACGGTCTGGGAGACATGGAAAGGATACCGTTTAAACTAAAGCTGAATGATATGTTAAATAGAAACTGAAACTTGTATAAGCTTGTTTAAAATGATTATTGAGTTTTCTATTTATCTATCGTAATGATTTGCAGTTGTATTTTGATAACGCAATTAAATGTTCAATGCGCTTTTCTCGGGCGTCGTGTATTGTCAGTTGTGTGTTTATTAAGTATGTTTTATAGATCAAATATAATGCAAAAAATAAAATGGGTTTAAGATCACAAAAATTGATGTGACGTTGTTTGATGTTCATACATCATTTTAAAAATCTTGAAAGTTACAGTCGACCTTCAGAAGTGTGGGAAGATTCTTCACTAGTACTTAGAAAGAGGTTGGAATATTTGTGAGAGAATGGACAGTAATAGTGCCGGCGCAAAAATGGGGTAATAGGTGTGCTGATGCATTCAGAGGATTGAAAATACATTTGTGCATAGATTTGGCTTCCATTGTGCTGGGGAAGAGAGAGTAATGAGTAGTTTCATCGTAGTCTTCGCACCAGTCGCTTGAAGTGGTCAACTGTCTCAATGCGCGCGAGGATATTAGTAACTACGAGTTCCAAGGTAAAAAGATCTACCCTGCCTACGTTTCGGAATGTCTAACCTCGTTAGATTTTTTTTTATTTTATTATTTTTTTTTTTTTTTTAACCGTAATATTGGCATTTAATTTGGGTCATTTTACATAAACAAATGGCGTTTTATTTACCGGTGTGCAATCATAAGGTTCAATCTTGAAAGGTCACATTGGCACTAGAAAATATTTATAATGTAAAATCTAAATTTCTTATAACCCAGCTCGTTTAAGGAAGTAAGATGTTTTTGAAGCAACAGATCTGTTCCATTGCCTATACTGCAGGTAGCGGTCCGTTCCGTTGTAGGATTTCCTCCGTTGCTTTTATTTACTACTATTATTACTCTGATATTTTCTTCGGTCATCAAAGACGTGTCTTAAGAATTGTGCTCTCACTATTCCCCAATAATCAAACCATCGCTAACTGATGATGATGAACTTTGCTTAATGATACGAATTCATGTATCTTACGTGTGAGTCCAAAATATATTTTGATTTAAAGGGAAGGACAGGCTTTTACACATTCGTTTCTCGTTGTTGAGTGGTGCCCATTTAAATTATGATTTTTGGCCAAAATAATGGCTAAATACATAACTGAAGAATTGATAAATTAATAGTTTGACATCAACATACCCGGGAATCCATAATTGGGCCATGGGGAAGGCATTGTCAAGTCCCCACTGTCACGTAAGTGTGCTGTGGCTTGTCTGCATTGTCAACAGCAGGTGTGCTGCAAAATGTGCATGTCAACCACAGGTGTGGAATGTTGCATTGGCAAAGAGGTAGGCTGTGAATGTCTGTTTGTTAAAAAACAGGGGGATGGGGAATGAAACGAAACGGCTCGTGCACCCATTGAATACACGCTTATTCCGTCATAGCTATAAAATGTATGATATATGATATACGGATAAGGGCGGTACTCCAATGGGTGCAACACTTAGCATGTTTAGTGTCGTTTCGCCGATCGCATCCTATTGGGACCTTGGCTGTAGTGACAACGTCGCCATTGTCAACAGCAGGTGTGCGTGTTGATATCGCATTTCAACAGCAAATGTGCCTGTGGAATGTCTGCATTGTCAACGCAAGTGTGATGGTGTGGAATGGGTTGCATTGTCAACAGCAGTGGGTGTGGAATGTCGGGCATTGTCACAGCAGGTTTGTGTGGAAATGCCTGCATTGTCACAGCAGTGTTGCTGTGGATGTCGCATTTTCAAAAAACAGGTGTGCTGTGGAATGTATGTATTGTCTGCAGTTATATTATTTGTTCTGCACAAGATAGAATCGATGGATTGTCAATTGTACGCACTGCCAATGTCCATTGTACACCTGCCACGTGAATTGGGTCACTCATGTTTATGGCCCAAACAGGGACGCCTTTACAAACATTCATATCAGATCTTATACGTATTTATAATTTACATTAGTTACATTCATTTATCACCTGATTCTAACAATGATAGCTGGAAACATTTATCTTATTAAGCGGTAGACATCGATTGTGCGATGAACACAATTATATCATGTATATGTAAGTCTTATAAATACTCCTCAAATTTCAGGCTGGTGTAAAAACGCATAAGTTACATAAGCTGCATAATCTACAGAATTTCATAGTGCATAAGTGATAAGAGGCATAATCTGATAAGGTGCATAAGCTGTATAAGATGCATAAGATACATAAGCTTCATGTGTTATAAGCTGCATAATCTGCATAATGCATACGTGCATAACTGAATAAGTGGCTCAGATGCCTAATCTGCATAAGTGCATAAGCGGCATACGCGGATAATTGCATAAGATGCATAAAGGCTGTATTAGATGATAAGTGCATAATATGCATACTTTGACATAAACTGCATAATCTGCATAGCTAGTTGCATAAGATCATAAGTACATAATCTATAATTGCATAACTTTGGATTGGTCCGGATTGTTCTGCCGTGTTCCTGTGTTTGCGGCTTCTTGTGTTTAACCTGATGAGCAACCTGGACCCCGATTCAGCTATTTTGGTTCAAATTTACGCACCTCTATCAGTCTATGCACATGCATCTTATACAATTATGCATCGTATGAATTATGCAGCTTATGCTGATTATGCAGCTTATACAGATTATGCACTTTATGCATTTAGCAATTATCCGATTATGCAGCTTAATGCATATGCGTTTTAAATCAGCCGCAAATTTCATACGTTGAAATACCGCATTGTAAAGTTGAAAAGTGAATTGAAGGCTAATGTTCAATGCAACCTCGGAATGTCCCAATGGCCTCACATTAAAACGTTATTTTCGGGCAATCATCTCAAATCAGATTTTTTTGGCAGATTAGGACCATGTCTTTTTAACAAAATTTCCGGGAGTACATAAATAAAGACATTTTTTCCTTCCGGGTCTCGAAGATTTGCATGTTTTTTCAAACGAAACTACTTGAACTCTACTAGAAATAACACGGGTTTTCCCGTCCTAGTTGCTAAATCATTTCCGTCATCCAAGCATTAGGCCATAATTGCAATATTCTCACAAGAATCGTTAGGGAGCGGCGCGTGGTATGAGATTTGGCGAAATGATTTCAGGTTCCCCTATGCTTTACGTTCAGCAGGTTTGCATTCCCCAATTTTCTGCAATTGCGGTATTTAAAAATTCATCTCTCTCTCTCTCTCTCTCCACCCTCACCAGCGAGTAATGACCCCTCCATCGAAGTCAACGGCAGTTATTCCCGCGACAACTAAGCCTTGAAGATATGATTGATGATTGGATTGATCAATTACTTAGGGTTCAATTTATTAAAGGACTGTCTTTTGCTTAAGTCTGATCGAGCCCGAGATTTCGCAATATATTTTTTGGTGTATAATGATAAATAGTCAATGAACTAAAGCTAGTAACCTAAAATGCAGAATTCCGAAATTTGCGTATGAATCGGGTTTTCGTTTTTGATGCAGTTTAATGGTTTACATTTATGTGTAGTATTACGTCCATGGATACTGTGTATAACAAAAAAATTCCGGATCCGGAATTTTAACCAAAGTTGTGATTTTTATATGAAGGAATTCGATTTAAGCTTAGCATTTCACACGTGATTAGTATATGACAAGGCATTAAGTACAGGCAAAAAACACGATTTTTTGGAAATTGAGGGCGCCCTCTGGAAATCTCTTGAGTCGGCTTTATTGCGATTGGTTAGCAATAATTGTCATCTATTACATTGGACATGCATTAACCACGGGTGGAGGCGTTATACATATGTTCACCAACTAGGCACACCATCCAGTAAACCCTCAGGACAACATTTCCCCATTGATTCATGCCTACATACGTGTTCGCTGATGAAATCAACGGGGGAAATCCTGGGGCTGAGCGCTGAAATTGGGCCTATTCACACACACGTGTTTTTCACTTGACCTGGGGACTGCAGCAATGGTTTGTCATGTTTGTCGCATAAAAAACCATCCATTTAACGGGCATGAAATTGGCGGAAAATCAAGGTGAATAACAAGGCAGTGGTGTCACCTGATTTAAATTGTTAACCGGGTATGGGATACACTCCCACCCTCCCCCTTTTTATTTCCAACGCTTTTGCTGTGCCCCTTTGGGAGATTTTGTTCTGTCTTAAACACTGTTTCAGTTGAAAGCGTTTATTGTCATTGTTGGAAATACATTTGATTGGGTCTAGAGTATTAGGATATGTTAGAATGAGCTCTTCTTCGCATTTATAGGGTGTACTTCGTCATGTGGTACCGGGCCGATTTTTGATATGGACATATCTAGTCACACCTATTGGGTATTTGGGACGATGCTGCGACAAGATTGTGATCTGCTCATTGCGATGCATTTTCAAAACAACTGTAGGCCAGTACAATTGTCTTCAACCCAGCTTTTGAATCATCAAGATACACCAAGATAAGGTGTCATTTCACTTTATGCTCTTACAAGTCCATGCACCTGAGATACTTCTTGAAATCGCATTTTTGGACGAAACCTTATCCTCGGAAGGTAATGTCGGATGGACATTTGTTTGTCTTCCCAATAATGCTTAGAATACAATGAATGCACCTGGCCAGGCTCACCCGAACATTCAGATATGACCAAGTTAACCTATTGACCCCTTGTACAGCGCTTTCACTGGAGGTCGGTCAATGGGTTAACTTGCCAGGATTTGTCCTCCAGAACAACCCAAGCATGCAGAGAATACAAAAGAATCACTTGCAGAAATATCTCAAATTTTCAGGTGAACCAGGTGCATGTATTTTATATCTTTTATTCTTTGCATACCTGGGTGATCTGGAGGGCAAACAAAAGTCCATTCAACACAGTTTACCTTCCGTAAAAGGGCGCTATTATTGGGGAATTCTTTTACATATTGATAAAACTACAAGGGGTAGAATGATTCAAATGATTTTCTTAATAACATTTTCAGAATTAATTTGGGTACTTTTTTATAAGAAGAATCCTATTGCTTGTTTTTGTAAGCCTGAGTTCCTATTTTTTCTCGACTCGCCCTAGTATTTTAATAAGTTGGTACCTTACGTTGTTGATCCGGATCTGAATATTTTTTTTTTCAAGTCAGAAATGCTCTAGTTTAAAAGGAATAGTTTATCTGTTTATTTCCCAAGTCAAGTTTTAGCTTTTTTCCTAATTGGAATAATGAAGTATGTATTTGATCATACCTTGAGTAAAAGGCAATCGTTCTAACATCTTGTTTTTACATTGTCTTGTTTAAAACTATCGCAGACACATTCGTGACCACTTTGAAAAGTTCATTATAGATTTCCGTACTTCTATAAATAGGACTTCAATGACCTTCACGTTAACTCACTTCTTGAACTTGTAATTCTTTCAACATTCACCAACCTATCATCGCCTTTCATTTCATAAGATGATGTTTAGTTCATTTGTCGTAATTTTTGTCAACTTTGTCCAAGACATCAGACAATTGTAAAAATGTTGAATTGGTTATTGGGGCTTTGCTTAAAGCCTTTTAACCCTCAGCCTTGTAAATTTGAAGTTCAAATACAGTATTGACATTTCCTATTTTTGAATCATTAACTCTGCAGATTCTGAATGGGTCTATGGTCGATTAATGACTAAGGTCCGTATGCACAAAAAGTTAGACCAGGTTTAAAGTTAGACCAGGTTTAAGTCAAAATTAGTTTTGCCTCAAGTGTATAGTCATTCACACTTTCTTCGTAAACTAACTAGCAAATTTGAAAGATTTCAATTTAAATTTCAAAATAAATACAAAATACCTCGTGTCAGTGTAAAGGAAATTGTCTTTTCTGGTGGGACAAAATTCAACTTAGACAGGTGTAGAAGTAATCATTGTCCGGCGTACTCATAGTCCAGGAACAATGGTGAACAATAGGGCAATCGATTCAGTTGACTCTTTACGCAACATTAGTTTCACGCTTTATTCCGTTATCGTCTATGGAGCCCCGGACTATGGCTCCCACCGGACTATAACTGCTTTCACACCGGGTCTAAAGTTAAACCTGGTCTAACTCTTTTGTGCATACGGACCCAAAAGTTTGCATTTTGTTTAAAAATGATAAAACATTAAGCATTTTACGACCTTATTTAGGATCAGCATTAACAACGTTAACGCATTCAAATGAGTTCAAACAAGCCTAGTCTTAGGTCGGTGGTTCTCAGATGGCCTCTCGTGTCATTAGGAACAACATCTCAAAATCCACCGACTTAATGCACTATAACACTTACAGAACCTACCAGATACCTACGTATTGTCAGCAATCATAAGCCTATGTTATGTCTAACATAGAACCTAAAAATTAGGCAAAATAACTCAAATCTGAGGCACAGTAGAAAGAATACACGTGCTCCAAATAGATGTTGGGAAGTTCCTACCAAATCAGGGTCAGAAAGAGCTGCGCAAAAGTTAAATTATATTGAATGGACTTTTATTTTTCCTCAAAATCATCCGAGCATACGGAGAATTCAATGCATGCTCCTGGTTCACTTGAACATTTTAGCTATTTCTGCAGGTGATTCTTTTGTATTCTCTGCATGCATGGGTTGTTCTGAGAGACAGGTCTGGCCAAGTTTTTGACCCCCTATGCAAGCGCCCTATTGCGCTAAACTTAAAGACTGTAATATCCTACCACAATAACAGCCCAACCCTAGTTATGTGATTATGCGTCCTTCTTCTTGCAGTGGTAGGGTATGTCTTAAAGAAATTCCGCTTTAATATTGGGCAGGAGATCAATAGGTTAATTGCACATACCGATCTTCCAGAACACCCAAGCATGCAGATAATATAATAAAGAACCACAATGCAGAATATTGAAATGATGAGGTTGAACCAGTGCATTGTATTGTCTTTCTTCGCATGCTGGATGATCTGGAAGGCAAACAAACGTCCATTCAATATAATTACCTTCCCTTAGGGCCCTTTCAGGGTATTGGTAAATGGATGTTAAATTCTTTGCAAAGTATGTTAAAATGGTAGGCTGCAAAGGTTATATTAGATAGAGATGGCAAAACGTTACGTAATCACCGTCTCGCATGTTTTGCCGACACAAAGAAAAAATAGAGTACCAACAAGAGAAATCAATGGCTGCCTCCGCTTCTTCCATATGCTGTGGGTGCCGCTTTGCATATACACTTAATCGGTAGTGATACAAATTTGATGTATGTGTTAGAGGTGGCTCAGGTGTAATATTAGTGCATCTGGATCATTGTGCTCAGATCCTCCTTTTTCTCATAATTGCAATTGCGCGCTTAGGTGAAAAAAGATGTATTCATTGAGGCGTTTGATTTAAATCAAGACACTGACGTGTCATTTCATCGTTGGTGGCCATGCGGTAGGAAAAATGTAACCACCCATAGCCCCAACATCCAACAACTTGATTATTTGGCGGATTGTTTGTATCGATATGACATTTGGTGTATAAGCACACAAACTAATAAGTAAGTCCGTGCAATATTCAAAAAGGCAGCGCCCAGCACGGACGACTGGTTTTGATGGCTTCACCCCCTTGGGTAGGGGAGGTGGTAAAATTATTTCCAATGGTTGTATGATCTAATCCACACAGACACGAAGACGATACAGATTCTAATTGTGAACTTCAGGCATGACATTATGATATTAATGAGGGCACGATAGAAAATTGAAACGACCAATTGAGTCGAAGCTACCAGGACGGCGTGCAGGATTGAAGGTTTTGTATTTTTGTTTTTTTTTTTTTTTCTTAAAATTCTAAGTTACTGTATTGGTTTTGTTTGTTTGTGTGTATGTTGATGTTTTTCTCGTAGTCGTCGTCGTCGGTGTTGTTGTGGTTGTTGTTTATGTTGGTGTTGTTGTTGTTGTTGTTGTTGTTGCTGTTGTGTTGTTGTTGTTGTTGTTGTTGTTGTTGTTGTGGTGTTGTTGTTGTTGTTGTTGTTGTTGTGTTGTTGGAGGAGGAGGAGGAGGATTCGGCAAAAGTAAACTTGTGAAAAACGTAACCTATTTTTTAAAGCTTTAAATTAAAAAGAACATCTCATATTTGAGATTCTGAGTAATGTGGCAATACAAATACTTAATACAAAATGAATAGTATGTCTTGGCATTACTTTTAAGGGGGTCGACCAAAACAACTCAAATATGATTAGAGTCATAGGTCTCAACACAATCTAAGCAGTGGCTTTGAGATGGCCACAATAAGTAATTGTAGTTTCGGTTCGTTCCCGCGTGTTTATTTTTACTATATTTTGTGTTAAATTTTAGTGAACTCTTCTTTACGGAAAATACAGTATTGTCCAATGCCACATAAACGTGCAACCTTCAATGGGGTGGAAGTCTTAACATGGAATACTTCTTCTCTTGAGGTTAATAGCTGCCCAGGGTAGTTATTGTGCCAGGATTTTATACCCAAATGTATACTCAAGGACGTCCGCGATGTGCGGAGGATAGATAGCGAGCGTTTAAGCTGGAAGTGGCGTGGCTTACATTATCTGTGGAGCGCCTAACGGGCTCTCGCACAAACGCCTTGCGAATCCATTGGATTAGATTCTCGTGTCATAAAAACGTCATCTATTTTTTTCTTTATGTTAAATCAGCAAACGGAACGGTTCGATGCATGTGATATGTTACAAGACTTCTGCTCGTCATTACATATAATGTGTCTATAAAACTGATCGAATGTGGAAATGGCATTCAAAAAATGAAATCGTAATTATTTTGATTTTTAAAAAAGATGGACAGAAAAAAAATTGGTTTTTGTTCTAAAATAATTCTGACAAAGATGAAGTGACACAAATGAGAAGATAGTGAATGGGCTTTTTAATTTTAATTGGATGGCTTCTTGACAGATTTCTCATCCCTTAAATCCCTAAATGCCATTTTTGCCACTTTTTAGAAATCACGGAGCGGACCCCTGCATGGTGGTTACAGGGAAAGTGTTCCTAGATCTAACAGCACAAATAACGCTACCTCCTTTTTTTGCGGGTGATCGTCAGGTTGCTAGTTATTTTGCTCTAGAGACATAAGGGATATACCTGTTGATCTGACATGTGCCAGATGCTTAACCCTCCCTTGTACAGCTGTACCATATTGGGGAATTGAAAAGGTGAATCACTTTAACAACACGTTCCAGTACAACAATACAGGCACCTGTAGAGAATGCTGCACTTTCAGATCAAACAGCTGTACTCTGGGATTGTTCTTTGGAGGACAATATGGAGACTGTCTGCACACATATCCATGATAACAATACAGGCACCTGTGAGGAAGGACTGCATCTGGTCAGAATCCACCGGTGGTTTATTGTACCCTGGATTTCCTGTTGGAGGACAGGTGGACCACTTCTTTAAAGGTTTGTATCATAACCGTTTTAAATCGTCATACTATCTATTAACACCGCTTCTGACAATGCTTAGAACTCGCTTAGACTAATGTCCCTCCAGTCATACACTGAATGTCTAGGCCATGCCAACTCTAAAGTCCCTGGAACAAAGCGATTGACTGCCCTGCCAAGGTAACCTGCTTTTAAACTCGCGCTAAATCCATGTAATAGTCATTGATTAGACTCGATTCATCTGATTAGTGGCCGTCCATTCTTGCGGAGGTAAAAAAATTCAATGAGACGCAGGGACTTCTGCTCATTGTTTACAAGGGATGTTAAGGCCTGAAATACACTATTGTGCGTTTCCATACATGAATGAAATTGTATTTAGTGGCAGTGGTGAGTTATATGACCGACAGTGTCCGCCAAGATAATCCGGTGTGGCACGGGTATTTGAATTCTTTCATTTTCCCTGTCCGACTTAATTGAATAGGTCCAAAACTCCAGGGGGACGAACATGTCAATGCGAATCGACTATAGTACAGTGGTCATACTATAAATACCGCACACATATCAAAGGGCCATGTGTTAATCTGAGTTTATTTTGAGTAGCATGGTACAGCATGGTCCACAGATTATTCACTGCAGGTGTGGTAAACATTCCAACTATGCCAAGAAAATTGGGCGCTTTTTCCTGGAAAAAAGTTCATAGTGTATCTTTAAAGGTACTCTATCCGATATATAATTTTAGTCTTATTTAAAATAACTAAAATGTGTAGTCCATGGCATCAATATTTACATTTTATACGGTGTTCAAAAAGTTCGTTCCGCCCTAATGCCCAACTCCCGCTGAGCGCACCTTCAATGCTGAAGTACCCCCTTTATTAAATAATGTCCTGGAGTGACAAGCTGACAATACCCTACAGCATGAAAGCTTTTAGAAAATTCTTGTATTTTGATCGTAGTTTTTTGAGCAGGTTTTGTACATTTTGACGAATTTAAAGGTCTGCAAACCTCGGGGATTTAAAGATGGCGCCCAAGAAAAACAATGAAAACTTGGGAACGATTAGAGGACTGGCTGGGGAGTGGAGAAAGGAAGGTAAAACCAATAAGGAGAAAGTTGTGGTCTGCATTGAAGAAAGGGTTTTTTAGACCCCCTATTGCAAAACAATAGAACAACTCACAGAACGAGTCCAGCGTGTATGGAAAAGCGTTAGACAATAATAAGGGCTATCTCGCGTCATTGGTTGACGGAAACTGGGAAGAGCGTGTTTCGAAGGTTATCGACCATCAAGGAGAGAATAACTTTAAATAAATTGGTAATTGACATTCCATTTAATTTGAAATAATAGCTACTCATAAATTGATATCAAATTAATTGTGTAAGTTTAATTTAAAATCTGTTAAAATGGTTTCCTTAAGGGGGGAGGAACGTACTTTTTGAACACGGTATATGTAATAATACAAGATAAATAATTTAATGTTAACTCTAAATCTGACTATGTCTGCTTTAAGTTTGTAAAATACTAGCCATAACATGAATCATCAATGGGCAAAAAGAGTTGAAGGTCAAACCCAATGCACATTTTTTTCACTGTAAGCGTAACTATTTACTAGTGTACTTCTAATACAAGCATATTGATTCAGCCGATATGAGGGATTCCCTTCCTCTTATGACTAATCTTTCCGGGCATGACTCACTATCTTCTATATTGGGATCCCTTTGGCATTTCCATTCACAAAAAGGAAGTGCGTAATGCAACTCATGCAAGGTGAATTGTATTTTGGTAACCGTTCGTCCTCAAGTCGACCTGATGAATGGAATCCCCTTAAACAATTAAATGACCTAATTGCCTTGAAAACAAATTAAAGTAGCGTTACTCAAATGCAAATGGACTTGGCGTAACAGCCAAGCTGAATCGTTATCAAAATCAGCTACGATACACAAATTAAAAGGGAACGCATAGACAAAAATTAGATCAATGTGTCAAAGGTCAGATACTCTGAACTATTTAAGGAAGCACTGATCTTAGCTGATCTTGAAGATACACACACTGGCCAAAAGTATTGCAACATGCAGAATTTATATTAAAAAATTGATTTCAAATTGTACCACGAGTTCCTGACTACACATTACGTAATTGTTGTCAAAGTTGTAATTTTCAATCAGATGCTGTTTCCCAGAATCGAGTAGTGCGACAAACGTATAATTTGATTGCCATGATCCCTAGATATGGCGGGTTTAAGGAGCTAGCTAATGATAACTTGCCGATTGTACTCCAGAAGAAATACCGAAACAAGAACGTCACAAAGGCTGCAAAATAGTCGCTAAATGAATTTTACGGGTTTGTCAGGGTCTACTCTAAATATTTAGGGCGAAAATTGGTGTGGTTGTATGGACCGGAAAAGATATAATGTCAATAAAAGATTTGAGCACGTTCATCACCGTTGGACTCGGAAAATTTAATGGAAAGGGGTCACATGATAACCTGAAAACAACCTCTTAATCACACCGTTGACATTGTGCTGTTTGTCATGCAATATGAAACGCTTAATTAGACGTTATTTGCGTAAACCACGTGATTTATCGTTCAAATTGCATTTCGGTCGTCTCCGAATTTCTTGAATTTTTCGAAGACCAGTGTCTTTCATTGACTTTATCTCATTTCCGGTCCATACAACCACTATGATTTTTCTCCCATAAACATTTAAATAAACCCTAATCAACCCGTACAATTCATTAAACGGCTGTTTTGACGCCATTTCTTCTGTTTCTGTGTCTGTATTTCTTCTGGAGTGCAATCGGCAAGTTATCGATGGCTGTTCCTTTAATCAGCAATATTTGGGGAACATGACAATCAAATCAAACGTTTTTTTCACCCTCACGGATTTTGGGGAATAACATCTGTATGAAAAACACAACTTTAGAATTTAATACATATTGTGTGGTCAAGAATACATAATGGAATTTGAAATCAATTGGTGATTATGAATTTCGTTTTTAGCATGTTGCAATACTTTTGGCCAGTGTGTGTATGTATACTCTTTATGTAGAATTAGGAGTGGGCAAGTTCCAACTTTTTTTAAATCAAGTGGATTCTATGGCCATTTTGGCTCCTTAAAAAGAATCTAGCAAGCTTTTTCACTGAAGATAAAGTTTTGGGTTGGTTCCATGGATTTTAAGTTTTGTACATAAAGTCAATGGGATTTTGAGATTAAATTAGTTATTTGCCAATATTTACCACATACAAACTAATGACAACCATGTAACATGCACATGTGCTAGGTATATTGCCTCCCTTTGTAACACCATAGATTTCCAAAATAACCAAGTTCATGATTGTCTAAAATAAAGAAAAAATGTCTTTACCTTGCAGAGGGCGTGTAGTCACTCATTAGCACAGCTACAACCTTCACCTACTTGTTTAAATTATTTATAGAAACAGGAATACACCTCTTTACAAACAATGAGTTGCCTGCTACTACTAGCATTATGTTAATAATAGTACCACACATGCACATGCTGGTATGAAAACGCCCCAGTACCATTCACAGGTATTAGTAAGTTATGTAACTGGTTGCAAAGGCTTGACCTTACAACAATAGACTCCTTCAATTTTCACTCACTCACAAACTAGTGGTCTTGTTTTGGTTGTTCTGTGCATTGCCTTGCCTCAGTTGAGGAGAATTTTGGAAAAAATATATTTTCTGCCATTGAGAAAAAAATTGCTATTTTTTTCTTTGACAATTATTTGCCTAAACCTATAAAGCACATATTGCTGAGTTTCTAGCAAAATCCAGGATGAAGATCATGTTTGTTTTTTTATTTTTCCAAAAGTAGCAGAAAAGCCCTATAGACTTCATGTACAAAACTTGAACTCCACGGAACCAACATAAAAATTTATCTTGAGTGAAAAAGCTTGCCTGATTCATTTTCAGGAGCCAAAATGGCCATAGAATATGCTAGTTTTACAAAAGATTTGTAAAAAAGGTTCATACTTGCCCACCCCTAGTAGAATACGTTAGAGTTGATCAATGATCAATAAAGACAAAGACCATTATAGCTACAGTAAGATTAAACTTTCTTTTTACAAGAATGGAATCCTATTACTTGAAAATATCTGCGTTTTGCTTAATTGCAAAAGATCAAGCAATAATCAATATGCCAAAGGTCATAAGCAATAGAACATTAAAACATTTACAAATAATGAAATGATTGCGGTACATAATGCTTTGCAATTGGAGGGTAGAATTGTGATTATAAATATTATATATGCTTTAGAAATCAGAAAATTAATTTTCCAGGTTTCAATTGTTTAAAAAAACATAATAGTCCAATCGATAACCACCCCAAGTCGACATAATTGTGTCAACAAAGAAATGTTCTGAAGGCAAACATAAAAAAATAACGCAGAGCTCCATTGATCTATGGTGCCTTCGGAAGATAAGCGCTAACGTCAATTCCCCTCCCCCCCACCCCCTTGAAATTTGTCTTGTTAACTTTGCTATAATAACCAATGACCCCTAGCATAATGTGACGTAATTGTCCCATGTTGGGTCGCATTTAGCATGATATATGGAAAACGATGAGAGAATGGTAAGCTTACTAATGTTATCCGTACCTTTTTGAATTAAGCCCAACTTTTAGTAAATTTCAGAATTTCTTTTATTCTGGCTAGATTGTCCGGAGAGATGTATCCACGACTCCCAAAGCAATTCTAAAGCAATATATTTATATTTAAAACCATTGCGCTCGATATCGGAAACAAGTGCAGCATATTTTGTCTATCTTTCTTTGGACATGTTGGAGAGCTTCATTGATATTTTGTTCAAATTGGACAGTGAACTCAATAATGCAAATTTGTTCAAACCTTCCCCCATGTCCGGGATAAGGTTGTTGACAGAACCACTTATAGGAATGGTGGATGTTTTTCCTGACTAGAACCGGGCAGATCTAAAGGGGTTTTTTCAGAATCATTTTGGGAAAATCCGGTTTGGATTGTTCTATAAATTTAGCGGAGAATGTTATTATGCCGTCAGGTATATCTCCCTTGCTCCAAAGAAACTTTACAATAATTTAAGATATGGTGGAGGGTGGCTCTATTAGAGCATAAGTTGCACTTATCACTCAAGGCTTTCCCCCATCTCTTTAGATTACCCTTAGTATTGAGAGTGTCAGTCAAGGAGTTGATAAGAAATTTACAGAACCCTGTAGGGAGGTTAAAAACAACACTCTTCCAGTGGTAGGCCTTAGCTTCCGCGGAAAGCAAGTCCAAAATCGGCCTTTAACGAACAGAGACTTGACATGGTTATGGCAGTATTCAGATATGGAATTATTAATGGACTTCTTAGCAATTGGACATAATACCATACACATTTTACAATTTGATATATGTTAAATTATGTTATAAACCATATCTTAGACATGTGAATGAAAGAAGTAATTGTTCGGTTTAGATTAGCTAATTAGAAGAAAAAATGATCAAGAGCGTTTGCGTGGGCATCCATGCTGATTGTCAATAAGGAGGGTTAGATGCCATACACGATGTGTGTACGTATATGCGAAACGTGGAATTCTTTTGTTCGATCGATTCACAAACAAAAGAATTTCACAATCCAGGTGCAAGTGACGCCTCACGCATATTATCTAAACCGCCCCACTGTGTATAAGCTACAGTTGTGCAATTGAATGTCTGAGTAGCCCTAGAGAAGTTATCCAAGTGATATTTACAAATTAGCCAACTTATTTTGAGTAAAAGTCCTATTCATTTAATGGAGAAAGACATGGTTTATAACGTAAACCAACAAAATTACCGTGACCTTTAAAGGTGATCCACATTGCTCGGACGGCATATATTAAGCTATATACCAATGGAAAGCTTATGACTTCAGGATGCCAAAAATATCTTTTCCAAAACAATAATCGTATAATATAGCCGCTATAAGCCAAAAACTAACCCTATATTTCGTTGCGATTTTACGCCCAAAAAATACGCTTAAGCTTTCCTTCTCTGACCTTGGCAAATTCGTGTGACGTAGGCGATTGCACAAGTCTTGTTGCGCAATGCATCTTCCAATGTAAAGGAACCCCAAATCGCTCCTCTTCTCCTGTTTTGAATTTCGCCAATATAGCGATAAATGTTGGTTGACTAGGTTCCTTGATCTCTGTAGATTGGTAGTTATAATTCCCGGCTTCATAAGTGTGCAAGAAATGTGAAAAAATCGCTTGAATTCTCATCGCTTACGATGAATCGTGAGTAGCGAGCAGAGCTCAGAGGCTGCTGTGTTTACACGAAAGTGTGATATTTTGACCACCACTCATGCTCCTGGAGCATGAAAAATAAATAGCTGCCCTTTGAGGTTAGTGAGGGAGACCTGCCCCTGGAGCATGGGTGGTGGTCAAAACCTACCGCGTGCGTATGAAGACACGGCTCTTCCATTGATTTACGTTACACCCTCTTTTGCTAACCGATGGAATTGCATGAGGTATAGGCGCTATCAGGGGGAGTAACGGAAAATATCTTAATCTACTTTTCTCAGACCGGGAAACAGTCACACAATTATGGTTATTGAACCTTTTTTAATAAATCACTGTTGGCTTTGCTATTGGGTTTTCCGGTAAAGTCCTGGCTCATCGAGCGTAACATGGCGGTAATTACTTTAACTAGCGACAATTTGTTAACCATTAACCATAACAAATTGCAGCAATACTGTACTGTGAAGCAAGGAATTCAGTATGTATAAACTGCCGACTGAACAACCTTCTCTACCAGATACTTCAACAGATAGTTATCTGTATCTGTATTGCTCATAATTCTGATTTAGTTGAGCAAATTTTAGAGAAAACAATGGTAAGTCTTCGAAAGCGCAGAAGCGAGCGATACAAGTGAATGGGATCTTCTCTGCTTACATAGACGATTACACAATCGGTGACGTCACCACCTCACAGCGCCCAAGTCAATAATATTGACTTTCGCTGAAGTGGTGTTGCTTGAAAGACGATTTTCATTTTGGCTCTTGTAACCAAATCGTGAGTAGCATAAATATGACACCGTTACATATAAAATCGCGATAAAATAAGTTTTCCATTGGTATATAGCTTAATATATGCCGTCCGAGCAATGAGGATCACCTTTAACCGATGACCTTGTCCTTTAATTCAAAGGAGATGCTTTTTTGTTTCACTGCGTACAAGAAATTACAGCTTGCTTGACTCCTAAAAACGGGAATTAGTAGCATTATTGACATTTTGCGTGGCTAACACATTTTGAATCATTGAATTCATTTTACAATCACATTTGTAGCCTGGTATATCTAGGATAAGGGCAAATCTGCAGATGGTACTTTCTGATTTTGGTCACAATTCGCCAGCGAAGTAATTAATCGTCACACCCTGGTAACTGGATCGCGTACATATACCATAGGGTTAGCATTGCGATCATAATGATAACGGTTCAGGACTGGAAATGTAACGTGTAACACTTGGATGCCGAATATTTCCCCAATTTCAGTAATAATTGGAAGTGGCAATTATAATCCTTCTTTTCGTGAAGCCTTTGAAGCTAAAGGGCAGATCTTTCGAAAGGGCTTCGCGACTAAAAAAGTAAAACAAAATATTTCAGAGGTGCAACCTTTAATGGAAGAAATAGACAAGTAATATTGACTGTGCTTAGTAAGTATTGTGGCACCCATTTGCAGTTACCGGTGCAGTCAATGACCCATTGGATATATGATCGTTAAGATAACCTATAATGCTTTCCTGTTTTTACCCATCCTTATTCATTTCATCACTCATTCCTTCACCACGTGGTCTGTCACCATGGTAAACAGTCCCAACTACACGTATCATAGTAAATAGGCCAATAATCGTGATATTCATATGATCAACACATTATAGATTGATCACGTTTTTTGAGGAAGGTGGTAAGAGCCGGCTGGTAGACACATTATATTACATCAGACTATTCCTTCCTGTTTTAAGATATAGATACATAGATACACAGAATAGCTCATATACCAGGAGTTTCCAATATCATTTACTATTAATGTTCAGAAATAATGACATGCAATTCATGGTGATTTTTTAAATTAAGGCCGAGTATATAAAAAAATACATGTATCATGCATCTCCTCTCGCGTTGTTTTTGAGGCCGCTCCATTTTTTTTAACATTTCAGTCATAATTTTAGGAAAAGGATGCTCAAGAAGTTGAGATGTTTCTTACAAGTTTGCAAACGGTACGAGAAGCACTTTAAAACAGGTTGGTGGTATTTAGATGGCTCTACCTGAAAAAATAGAAAATAAAAAAGGCCTCTTTTTTTAGGCAAGGCAACCAATGAAATGCATGCTAAATATGCGATAAGATATGGATACTTTCGCTTATTTTCGGATAAAAAATAAAAAAGCCCCCCAAAACCCGGACGCATTTTACTCGGCCTAGAACAGTACGCAACAACAAGTGTGTAAGCAATGGACAAGTGTGTAGGCAACGTACAAATGTCTGCCACTAGGATCTCAAAATCAGGTCGGGTCAATAGCAAGCAGTTTGGACACTGACCCGAAGCCGACAGAATGTATTACAGAACCACGAATTCATTAGCCGAACAATAACGGTTAATTGGTACGGTAAAATCATCACAATTGTTATACATATAGATGAGAACCTGTTCTTTTAATTTTCCTGATAGCCGTAGTATTTACCATGCATTACAAACTGTTTCTATTTACCTAGATGTCAGATGACTAATAAAACAAAATGCATCCACTCTGTAGGAAAAGTGGATTTTATTCTTAAAATACTCGCGGCTTTGGTTTTGTGTCTGATTCAACTAAAAGAGCGTTAAAAGAACAGTTGATTAAATAGAGATTAAGATCAAATTGGATGGGTACATAAGTATCAAAATTACTTTGGTCAAGTCAATGAACTCGTTGCAGTTGTACATACTCTTTAAAATGCAAAAAAGTGAATTTCACTCTTTTAGACAACTATTCTTTTATAGAGAGACTAGTGACTACAGGGTCCACGATGAAAAGAATGAAATTTCACACCTTTCGAAGACTATTTTGGCACTCTTGATAACTTACAAAATTATATCATTTTATTAAGTTCTTTGTAAATAATTATCAAGAGCAAATCTGACCTAATGATTGTTCTTGAAGGTATGAAAGCGGGCCTTGTATCACGCTAGTAAAAGAGTAAAATTCACTCTTTTGCATTTCTGAAACATTTTTATGAATCAAATTACTACTATACTATAAAAACCTTACCTCCACCATCCCATCTCACAGCTACACACAGCGAATATATGCATACACTGGTAGAATTTAAAACCTATTTACTTTGTCACTAAACATGCTAAATGATAGTCTAAAGATAAACGGAATCAATATCAAAATGATATGAGAGGCAGTCCATTATCCAAATATACATGGATTTCACGCGAAGATATTTATTAAGACAGTGAAGTCATGGGAGAGCAACTTTTTGGGAACAGCCTGTATATATACAATTTCAACAGCAAATTTTATTATAAAGAGTGAGACTTGTGGATTAATATTAAAAACGGTTTTTTGTTCTTGCCACTCTGATACTTTTAATGGTACGTGGGGGTGGGTAGGCGGTACAAAACCGGCGAAACAATGCTATGATACCAAACTAGAAACTATAAATAACTCATCTTGATTTGTCAAATTACCAGATAGATTACGTTACTAGAATACTAGTAAAGAATTGTCATATGAAAGGTATAATTTTTTAAAAGCCATTCGCCGTGCAGGAAGTAAAATTGACCTGTTTGGTTGATCTTTAATTCTTTATCATATGTGCAAATGTAATTCCATAATAATACTGGAAAAGGTATTAATTTGATAACCAATGGGGAAATATAAGTCATTGTAGGCTTTTTCGATTGTCACCTTTTGACGCTGTTTTTCGTATTTTCGCTCTGTCATGCTGCAGACCACATATTAAATACATATGTAGGCCTACATACGAATGTAACTGAAAGAATTTCCATCATTTATATCATTTTCAACCAATGATCACGATAATTTGATGCTCATTTTTCATACCTTAAGAAGTTTAAGGTCCATGGCCTGGTTGCTAATAGCCTCGTCCCAGGATCTATAGTTTACCGGCAGTGGTAAAAATATTGGCGTCTGAAAAAAGCTACTACTTTTTTCTCATTTACCCTTTGAAATCTTAAAGCTAAAAGAAGTTTGGTTTGGATGTTAGGCGCGGAAAGTTACCCCCATTTTGGTCAACCAATATTTATTTCATAGAGTATTCTATGGGATTACAAAATCGTGTCAAAATATCAATTTTGAAAAATCTTGAGGGCGCACTATTTTTCAAATGTGCCAGTGTCTCTTTAAGCAGTGCCAAACAACGTAAAGTAGTACTAACTCACTACATCTGAAATGTAACATCATAACAACACGTGTTTCATGGGTTTTACAGTTATTTAACTACTTAGCGCCCACATAGGTTTCCAACAACTCGCACTCTTTCAGAAACATTAATGCGGCTAACGGATTGATACATTCGATATGTCAGACAGTCACGAATCTTTTCAAAGAACTTCGTCTTATTTAGGGATATTTCATTATATATCACTTAAGTGCCTTAAACCTTCAAAACCCACCTGACCCGCAAACCACGGGGCGGACCCCTGCCTTGGTTAGTGGGAAATTGCTCCTAGATCTGACAACAAAATAACCGCTACCTCACTTTTTGCGGTGATTGTCAGATTTTCCTCTAGGAACGTTAGGGATATGTGTCGATAGACTCATACCAATAAATTTCTTTACCAATAGCCTACGAACTCCTGATGAATACAGAATATAATATGATTTCCACCGAATTTAAAATAGTTTAATCGTTGGGAGAGTGACAGTGGATAATTAACATGAGCTGTGGCACGTTTATTACAGCAGCAGAAAATATTCTTGTATTCTACACATTAGTGCAGAAAATAATCAACACTATCATTATGCTTTCCTCCAATATATTACCGGTCATGTTCTAATTCCTAAATCACGGTTAAATATCACACTCTACTACTTCAAATTGAGTACGTTCCCTAATTATCTGATCAATACCTTAACCCTTTCGACACGGGCCAATTCTGTATACGTAATATAGCACATATGTCAGTGGCTTTATAGATGGCGTCACAAATGCTTGCAGGTCATTTGGAAAGCCATCTAAAAAGAATATCAGCAAAGACTAGGCTTGTTTGGACTAATTTAGATGCATTTTTCATTCTGATTCTGAATATGCACTTGAAAATTAATCATTTTGACCTTTTTGAAACAAAATTTGACAAATTTTGACCGTTGAACGACTGGAGTCGCTTGCCGTGTTCAAAGGATTAACACGATCAACGTCATTTACAGAAGATGAGGGAGAACAAAGGATAAATGTAATCTGTGTCCAAACAGAGCTACTTTCAACCATGTATTAAACCGGCGTTTGTAAAACACGGAATCGCCTAAATCGCCTACTTCGCTTAATTCTCCCTACCCTCCATTTATGGAATTGCTTCACTGGCGCGAAAAACAGGACTCCCTAGGTAAGTAAAAATAATCCTCCGATACACGCAGTCCAGATCACTGTGTGGTGCTGACTATGAAGACTGCACAGATTTTCACATGGCGGAATTGTGTATTTTTCTTATTGATAAAAAGTGATTTAGTAATTCTTCTGAAATCAACAAAAGATAAAAGATAGGCAGTGAGCTCAGACCCATTTAATGAGACCGAGAATCTTAGTCTTATGACTGAGTCTGATCACTATGCAGTCTCAGCTCGGTCTTCACCAATTGAAACAGTTGCAAAATTGTTGGCCACCCGTGACGTCATTTGACCCTCTAACTCAATGACGGAATAAGTTATTAATGGACTAAATCCGGAATAAAGCCCGGTAGCCTATATGATGTGAATGTTGATTAACTGTCGAACTATGACATCACTGCCACTGGTGGAGGCGAAACAAGACATTGCCAATTATGCATGTGTATATTTTGTCTTGCCTTTTCACCCGACATCTAGACATGAGGACGGTATGAACACTTAACAAGCTGTCTCGACCCCTCATCTGCCTCAAATTAACCGCCAATTACCCGCGGTAATAGGCTCACACCGCCCATGCATCCCGCCATTCATAAAACTTTTCTGTGCTAGAGACTAATCAAGCTAATAAATGAGATGACTCTGTGCAGGCTGGGACCGAGACTAATGATTGAGATTTCTGCCACAGAAGTGAAAGTTAGGAGAATTCGTTGTTTGATCAAAACTTCACGACATTTTTGCTCTGCGTAAGTTCACAAAATTCAACCAGAATTTTTGGGACAAACACACCAAAATTTTGAATTTCAAAGATATGTGTTTTTAGTTCATTGTTGGTTCTACAAGATTCAACTAAATATTCTGTGATAAATACATCAACACAGGGAAAATTGAGCGAAGTAGGCGATTTAGGCGATTCCGTGTTTTACAAACGCCGGTATTAAACTGCTGTCAGGTTTCTTTAGTGAAGTTTCTTTAGTTTCTTTACACATAATGGGCACGAAATGTCATATCCAATCTTCTTTACGTTCTATCCCTCTGCCCCTTCCTTAAAGTTAAGCGGTTTCGGCTTTGTTATGTTGTGTCGTATTTTGTTCTTGTGCAAGGCATTTTCCTCTCACTACACAAAGTAGGAAAAAAATCTCCATTTCTGACCAATGATGACACTGTCAAACCATAAATCTTGCCTGAGTTGCGGGGTGTTAACGTAGACATGTTAGAAACCACAGCTATTATATGTTATATCCATCTCTCTTGAAAATCATCAGTTAACACAGACATTTATCACAAGATTCCTTTCGGACCTAACACATTATGATATATCTCGCTCCTCTGCCAACCCTAGCTTAGCTTAATTAGTAAAGAGCGCCGTGCTAGTACAACCTGCGGAGGTTGTCGGTTCGAGTCCGCCCAAGCGCAATTTTTGTTCAACAGTTGCATGCGCTGGCCATCTCCAGGAAAAGTTTAATAAATATTCATTCTTGTCTACCTGGAGAACTAAGCAGTTAAAATTTCAATTCAAACATTTGTTTGTTTATTTGTTTGTTTCTTTCTTTCTTTTTTTAAGTAAAATGCCGTCGTTTACCTAATTATCTGTCTACGGGATTTTCTGTAAGTTGACAGAAAAACACTGGAAAACAATTTGCAGCGTTTATCATGTTATTTTAATTCGACGCGATCGCCGGGTTGCGAATTTTCAAGCCCTGTACATAGCGGCTATGTACTAGGAATATTCGTGGAAGATCTGCGCTTTAAACACTTACGAAAAGCAATCTTTCATAAATATTTTCACCTTATCATAATAATAGTAATTAATGCATTTATATGGTTACAGAAAACACAGCGCCTTACAGCACTATGAAATGCTTAAAATAAGAAATTAATATAAAACATGACATGCAGCATAATAAGGAAAACTAACAAAATTAACAACATTTTAAACATCAGGAACTAATTATGTTCTCAGGAGACGCTTAACGACACTGGATCAATGTCGTTGAATAATCTGTAACCAAATCTATGCTTGGTATGAGGTATAAACAAGCCGCATAACATCAACAGAAGAAGTTAGCTTCTAGAAGTCTTGTACCATCAGAATTACTGTCCAACACATTATACAAAATTGAGACCATCAGTAAGGTATGATGGAGCCTGTCCGTGAAGAGACTTTACACACATTAAGAATGATTTTGTATCTCATACGTTCCTTAAAAGGCAACCAGTGAAGAGTGATCAAAAGTTGTGACGAAATCTGGTCAAGACCGCATGCGAACACCAAACGCGCAGCTACAAGCGCTGGACCCTTTTGAGATCTATTTCGTTGGCGTCCGTATGGTAATGAGTTGGCATAGTCCATGCGGTCAAGCATCAAAAGTGATAAACCTACGAATACGTCATAAGTTACGAATATGGTAATTTACACTTTGACAGATAGCACCAAACTGATTGGACATAAGGCTCATAGTGGAATCAAGTATAAAACCAAAATTCTTTATACACATGTCAGATACACAACTTGAAAGTTTTCGAGGGGCATGCTCACAATCACCTGGAATCTTTGGATTTTTATTTTTTAAGACTACTAATTTCTATAAAAATGTTCGTAGCAACTTTATAGACTCTTCAGTCTTCACAGACGGAAAAAGTGGCCTCTAATGCCTGGGTCGCTCGCGAATCCGGCAAAAAATATCGCCCTCTGCACAAGATTAACCGACAATCAAAACGGCGGCGTTTTCCGGAACACCGCGAAATATTCGCCACTGTGCGATAATGTAACCTGTCTAAACACCTTAGTACCTTATAGAAATGTATATCAGTGTGTGCCGTGTGACGGTGCTTTGTTTTGACTTAGTTTCCGGCTTCGATAGCAAACAGTAGGCTAGATATCAAGTGCTCTAAACATATCTCTCATTTCAAAGATAAAAATTCCCATATCTACTAGAAAGACAAACAGGATAACATTTTTAAAGGGCATAACATCTAGAGTTTGCTAGGATTCTTTCGGAGTGTACAAAGACCAATCTCTATTTCACATCACACTTTATTTAAGTGTAAAATAGAATTATTGAAATAAAATCGACACGAAATTGTGCCATGTTTTACTTCCTTAAACTATTCACATGGATTCTTTTCATGAGCTCTACGGCGCAACGTATCCAAACAAACATTTCAGGATTAAAACAAGTGATACTCGGTGCATGTTTTTCCCATACATATTGCTCTATTTGTCCAATTAATTGATATTGACTGACCGATAATTATTCACAATGTAATATATGCATGTCGAGCAAAAATTCATTTCCCAAGACATTCCGTTTCTTCGCATGTCTTCAAGTTGACGTTGTTTGAAACAAATCTCTCACAGACCAACCATTTTGGAGTGTAACTTCAAATCACGCTGTTGCCAATATCAAATACGCAACGCCGGCATGCACACGTGTTCGTCACGGCGATCGTAACCTGTTGCACGCTATCGGGACTAACGCGCCTCATGGTTTTTAAGTGCGTGTGAGAAAATTGCCAAACAAACTACCAATAAGTTTACCTAGTCTATTTCTATGTCAACTAATGAATTAATTATTGAGATTAATACCGCGTGGATCATGGAACTGTGACACTGACTGAAATCTGGTGAATTATAAAACAATCAACAAATCAATCAATCAAACTTGAAGGCATATATTAATTAAATTAAAATTAATAGTTTAATAAGTTTTGGCAGGAAATAAACCAGAATATATATCTAACTCGTAATATAGAGAATCATCTGAAATATTAAATATTTCTGGGTCTTTTTGTGGCACAGTAATATATTCATGACAATCAAACTAAGTTTATTAGCAATTCGGATAATAGGTTTGATGGAAAAAATTGGTTTTGTTGAAGCAGGGAATTAATAGGATTAATGATTAATCGATGTATTCAATGTCAATCATGTAAACTGATAGATAGACAAACAGTAAAGGCATGTGGTACAGGATAGGCGTAGTGATAGACTACTGATTACATACAGTTGCACCTATATGTAGTAGGATTTTTTTATTCCTGTCAGTTCATTAAAAGTTTTGAGGCGTGTCGACGATTCCGTTCGTTCTGAAAGGTTGTATGCTTTACCCAATCAGTACAATAGAAATTTGATGTCACGATACCAGAATAAGATTAAGGCCATAATTAAAAAAAAAATATCCCTTTTCTCACGAAGAAAATATTACAAGGCAAATGTACTGAATAAATACTCAAACACCAAACTTGAACAACTCTGAAGCATTTAACATAAGAAATGATACGAAAATATATTACGCACCAAAGTTCTTTGGGTACGTCAATTAGGAATTAGAAAATCTGTTCCTTTACATTTATTCGTTCTGTGTTCCAGAAATAAATTTGACAGCTTGGTCCAATAATATATTTTAGAGTTTTGGTCATTCATAACAACTACAACTACAATATGTAACGTGGCCTATCTCCTTCACCCAGCCTCTATGTGCATGACCCTTTATAGTCCGTTCTTTGATTGACGCGAAACAACTGAAGAATTGATAGCGTGTCTCAACTTTACGACCATCTATTCAATTGAATCTGGTAGTGTATATATTTAAACATATTCGATAACAAAAAAGTTCCGTAAAATGTGTTAGCATCTTATTATGTTGAACATCAAGTGAGCATGGTTCAGCTGTTAATACTGCTTTTTAGCTTTTGATCTCAACATTATCCCCGCCAAATGGTTGTTACCATCGACAATATGCGGTTTACCACTGCAGGAATAAAAAATCAGACTAATAATGTATCTTGATGACTATATGAAGAATTAATTGAGATAGATGACTGAGCTCACAAAGTACACGCTTTCTTTCTTAATTTGCTTGAAAATGATACAAGACTCAATAAATTACATATTGATTTAAACCCACAAAAACACAACATTACTATCGCGGGTTAATATATCTGGATTCACCCCCGTGGTTTTGAGCTCTTTTATTTCTTAACCTAGCAAAGAGGTCTTTATTAGACAATAGAATGTTTTGTTTCTGTTGTCCTGTTGTTTTTATTTGGTAATATCACAGTAATTACAATAACATGCAAAAAGCAATAGACATGATAGAAACGTACATGACATTACAAATATACAATCCATAAAATTAAAAAAAACTGACACAATATAAAAAGTACTTGAACAAGCCATTCGTTAAGGAGAATGCACGAGAATTGTTGATTCGTGCTTCGCGAATCCCCGATCGTAGCGAGGGGATTTGGATAGTCACAATCATCAATAACTCGAGTGCTTCTCCGAACTTAAACCATTCAATTTTAATACTTATTGTATACATCAATTACGCGCATATGATTTGTATATACCTGTTGATCGGTTGCATTTTTTATAACTTGCTTATACGCAATTGAATTATTCCCCACCTGTCTATTTATATACGAAACACACTTCTTATTTGTATACCTGTAGTTCGTACATATATGATCGATTAGTCAATCTGTAAAATCATACAGCGGGGTTATTAGCGTTAAAACCATGGGTTAAATATTGATGTAAATCCACATCTGTTATGTAACTGTAGATTCGTGATACAAAGACTTTTCAATCACGAATTCTTACAACAAACCTGTTATTGTATACAGTAGATCGTACCTAATCATGTGCTATCATTTAGGGTTATTAGACAGCGAAATCAGCACAAGCTGAATTGAAATCAATCCAATTGCTATATGTATAGTATGTTTAGCAGCTGGAATAAACTTGCATTTGTCGTGATCGTGTTTTGCCCTCCAACCAATAAAATAGATTCCGTAATAATTATCACTCAAATAATTTTTGTTTTGAGTCGGACACAAGTGATGTAGTGACATCCACATGCCTTGCTAAACGAGAAAGCTGATTAAACTGACTTAAACATTTGCTCAAATGTTTTTAAGAAATCAAAATGTCCGCAATTAACCTTTGAATTACTGTGGATTCGTAACTTTACTTATCCATTGAGAGTCTTTCTGAACTTCCCAATTGGTTTCGAGTCCACTATCAGTGCAATCGTATGAATGCGCATTTATCTGCATGGCCATTGCTATATGCACTGTATTTGCGTGTTTTGTGTGTGTGGGATTGTCTAAAATTTGCTACCCATTGGATATATGGTGGATATAACGTTATCTTAGAATTACAAATTAAACCATATCTTCGAAAGCACTTGCGGGGAGTTGATTTACTGAAGAAATAGGGCAACATAGATATTTCAAGAACATACATCCAGCTCACTCTGCAGATTCATATAAAAAACTTTTGGATATATTTACAAGCGATACGGGACAGTTTGATTTTGGAATTCTTTGCTATTGCCTCGGAAAAGCCAAGGATTACGAACATGTCAAAATGACAGTCCTAAGGTGTCGTAATCTTCTTGTTTTAGGCCCAAAATTGTTTCAGTTCAGGCGCTAAGGCGAGCACAAAGGTTTTAAAATCGCGTTTCTACATTGCTATTTTTTAATTGCACTTTTCCATTGTTATAATGTTATCATTTTTTTTACGAAACCTCCACACTTTTTTTTGCACGAATCTATAGTGTACTGTAGATTCGTGCAGAAAAGTGTGGATTCGTAGAAAATAATCAACAGGACAAACAAAAGAAATGACGTCATAGCAATGGTTTAGAATAGTATGAAACACACATGCCAACCAAGCTGACAAAACAGGATAGCCCATTAAGCCTGCCAACAAACACAGAAGGAGATTTCCAATCTGACCACGTATTCACATTAAAATGCACGGCGTTCAGCGAAGCAATCATGTCCAGAGATAATCGGGCGGGCGGGATATTTATTGACTACGCATAATAAATGTGACGCTATTTAACCCACAAATTTAGTCACAATTTACCATCGCTGCCCTCTTAACGTTTCTCCGTCCTCATCACTCATAAAAATCATTTGAAAAATAAATTAACTTAATATACATGTATCAGTTTCTGGAGGAGTTGAATCATACCATTTGAAGGAACATATCGGTACAACCTTTTGATGTTAAAGTATTGTCTATAGACCAAAATATGCCACATCTGATGTTTAAAGTATTGTCTATCATGTCTATAGATCAAAATATGCCACATCTTGAAACAAAGTATTTCAAATCAACTTACATTGCACACTGGCTTTTACACATCTAATATACACTTTATTTGACATAAACATCGGAATAACCCTTATCATCATTTTGAGGAGTCAGTTTGCTTAGTTTGGCCGCCGTGCAATTCAAATGGGAATCCCTGGATGGGGAAAAGCTGACTACTTGATTCAAAAGACTATAGCTCAAAATGGCGGACCAATCCATGGTCAAGTTTTTTTGACGCGCCGGTACTTTTTTATAATGAGGAGAAACATTTTTCTTTTCTTTTTTTCTTTCTCTTCTTTTCTTACAAGATGTTAGAAGGGCAGATATTTCAGAAGAAATTTGATGACTGATACTCCAGCTATTTTTAAATAAAATAACAAATATGTCAATATAAATTTAACATGGGGGTTTTAAGCGATTTCTCTTATAATCTTACGTGAATTTTGTAATAATAGAAATGTGAGAAATTTATAATGGGGTTAAAAGGGAGCAACTAAAGTTGGGGATTTATGAAAAACATTTCTTATAATTAGAAATTATTTCTACAAAACCACGTGAATGATAGAAATAATGAAGCGTAAAAAATTCACGGATATGGTGATACTAGTTCAACAAAAAGAAGAATTCTAAGTTTTAATAACTTGCGTATATTTGCACGAAACTCTTTTCCCTGTTCCACTTGAATACTTTCTACAACTTATTTTTACACATTCTATTGAATGAAGTCCGTAAGTTTAGCTTAACTATGAATTGAATAAAACGTAGTCACACCTTGAACTATGTACGTTAGTTTTATCGGTAGTTTTACGTACGAATTAAATTGGCTAAAACTAGAACCCTATGGTTTAAACGAATAGAATCAATTGTCTAGCTTTAACCTTGTAGTATATCACGAGAGGTCCGAAGATTTCCTATGTGAGTCCATGAAAGGATTATAACTAAAATATTAAACAAGGGTCAGTTGAGGGGGTTTTAAAATTTATTTGAAACAAAATTTACAATGCTAAAACACCAATCCCACCCCCCCCAAAAAAAGAGCAAGAATTTTTTCTGGTTGTATTTGACTGTTAAAAACACAACTAACCTCACTTATGCTAGTAGTCTACGGAAAAATGTTAGCAACTTTGAGCGTTTTCTTTAACATTTTAACATCTCACAGAGGATTCACAATATCATAACACAAAGTCAACATGTTTAAAATCACCCAATGACCAAATTTTCCAACCTAAATGGAATGCCTAAACACACAACACATCACAACGCCCAGCACGAGATGCTCTATATTCGGTACACTGAAGTGGGGCAAATCGATGTGACCTTGAGGACCGCGGAGTAAATTGCCTCAAATTTTTCTGTCTAAATGCCGGTTACTTTGATAAATGTCATCATCAAATTCGACCATCTTAATAAACTAATGTATATTTCAAACATTTTTAAAGCTTTCTTTAGCTGCCATGAAAGAAAATTAGGCCACACGATTTGTAATGCTTACGGCAGCTAGGTTTATAACCTAAAGGTGCACTCAAGATTTCGAAATATAATATTTTTGGAGTATTTATTGAAAGCAGTCATCTAAAGTTGAAGATAGTCACCTGCACTGCTCAATCCAAGTGAGATCACCGAATTTTTCCGCTTTGATCCATAAAATCTCACTGTGTAGATAATAGCAATTGTAGATACTGGTATATTAAATTTGAGGTCCGGAATTTTACTCAAAATATATATGTTCTATATGAAGTTCCACACTGCACACCGATTTGAATTAGCATTTCACAAGTGAGTTAGTATTTGGAAAAGCCTTATGTACACGCAAAAATACGATTTGTTCGAAAATTGCGAGCGGCAAATCCTCGGGCTCTCTGAGCAGAGATCCTTTAACCTTTTCTGCGTCTTGCATTCGATTGTAGTAGCTCAGAAAACCGATTGTGATATACCAGGTTTTTCAACGAGAAGCCAATTTTTTTCAATCGAGATCCAATCAAGAAAGAATGAATTTAAGACACCATTGATAATATTCTTTACAATTTTGTTGTTGTTGTTTTTTTGTTTTTGTTTTTTTTTTACACATTTGTCCTCAGTTAAGATGTCACTCAAGGAAATCACTTAAGCGTTAAGTTCAATAGAATATCGATATTAATTTTAAAATTTTGTTTGTTTTTTCACTTTCGTTTTTCATGTGCACAACTGAAGTACAAAGATTTATGCAAATTACCGCCAGTGCTCTGAAAGAGTCGTTCAAAACTTGACAAGGGGCGGCTTCAAGTTTTTGTTGAATGATCAAATGTGCTTAGGCTTTCAACTGTTACTAGATCTAATATATTTACGCTTATACGCGGGTTAAAACATTTAACACGGGTGTCCAAATCTTTCTGAAAGAGGATTTACCGTGTAGTCTCAGGGGCTATTTATTTGTACGCACGTTCTTAATTCTTCTCTAATGAATAGTTAGTTTATATATGGTGTACACTGATTGCCCCTCTCCTGAGCATATGTAACCTTCGCAAAACCGTTCCAAGGATCGCTCTATTGAGAGAAATGATTACAAAAATGCCTAGGTAATCTTAAAGTAATCCAAATATTTTTTTTTTTATAAACTAATAATTTTTCAAGTCAAATGGTTTGCAGATGTTTTGACTTATCATTCGGCGTGAGTTGAGGCATTTCTGATGCGAGATCCATTTTTTTTTTTTTTTTTCTTTTCAAAGAATTGTCGTTTAACAAAATAAATAAAAACACTTTCGTCGCATTTTGTGTTTTTTTAGCTACCTACTGGAAATAACCGTTTTGAGGAGCAACATTTCCCTCTGAACTTGAGCTTTTTTATATTTTGACCCTGTAAAACAGCTAATTTGACCTTTGACCTATGATAATTTCCATAACAAGCGGGGCGCCAGCGATCGCACGTACGTGTGTGCTCGCACTCTCGCGCGCGCTAGTCAGTGGTGCGTGTATTGTGTGTTCGTGTTTACCTAGAGCAAACGCATAACGGCATGCGCGAACCGGGAATTTTTAGATCCCGGAAGTTGATGCTGATGCTTGTACAACTAAACAAAGCAAAAAGTTTCTAACTGGCTAAGCCGAACATATCGCAAATTATTATTGTTTGAAGCACGATCGAAACAGAACAATGGTGAAAATAGTACATACAATGTTATAGCTGTGTGCAAATTTAGTTTACAACCACCGGAAATTGTGTGAAATAAAAAGAGAAGACATGTTTTTATACCATGTAGTACAGTTGAACAATGTGCCGAAAAAAGTGCAAAATTTTCGTCTTTCAATTTTGAACAGAAAATCGCAAATCTCAAAGCCATTTTTGGAATTCGGGCTCAAAATTATAGACAACAATGCAACTAATTGTGTGCTTAAACGTAAAACCTCGTGCAACATATAGCGCCTGTTTTTTAATGAGAAGTTCTGGATCAAATTTTGATGATGGCCGATTCTGCCAGCATTGTAAAGTCACACGGCAATCGCTATACTTGTGATGTGGAACCTGCCTGTCATCCGGCTATCTCCCGCTATCTACAGCTGATATGGAAATTGATAACTGACTTCGATGGCATTCTTTGTATACATATCAAAAGTGGAATAATCAAAAGCCCAGTTTTGGCTTACCAGGGGTTGGCTAGAATGGCTAAATTAGGCCAATACTTAGCCCCAACTTCAAGTAATAAGCCTGTATGTTCTAGTCTGTCGATTGGAACTTCGTGTCCTAGGCTATAGTAAGCATGTGATACAAACCCAATCATAGTTTACAACAGGCTAGTCCAATCCATGGCCAGGGTCCAATCTTTGAAGTCTTTTTGCAGTAACATTGGTAACATGGACCCTTTATCACTGTCCTGGCGAGTCTGGGATTGCCCCACATGAAGCGTGAAGTAAGAAGTGTAATCTGGTGTTTGAGGTTGCCCAGTCACCTGGGTCACTAAACGGCCACACACATCCGCCATCCATGGGCTTAAGGAGGTGGGTATGTGAACAGAAGTTTAGGGGTTGAATGCAACTAGCTAAGATGTTTAGTAGTATCACTGTGTATACTAACCTACCTTTAGGTCTGATGTCGAGTCTAAGGCCTAGATAGGTGGCTTGTGTAAAACGTTGCAGCGAAGATCTTTGATAACGATAAAGTGCATGCGCATGTTTATTTTGTGAGGTTGCCAAATTCAGCCTCAACAGACATGTTTATTTCCTTTGAGGCTGCCAATTTCACTATAGCATTTGCGCTTTCGCGTTTTACACTGAGCCGCGAGGCGAATTCTACTAGTATAGGTTATAGCATTAGCGCATACTATATGGCTCCCACCCAGGGCTACATGTCTAGCCTAGCTGGTTGCATGATGTTTCTAAAGTGCGAGGGCGAGGTGGCGCTGAAAACCGTCGGCAGAGTGTAAGATCAATCGAGCGGCCCGGGTTCGAGCCCCGCAGATGGGTTTCTTGGGCATACTCAATAGTTCCATAGGGTCGGAATTGCATAATTGCACAGCAGTGTGATTCTGGAATTTCCTCTCTCTCCCACCCATTTGCGTAAAATGTGCAGGTGTATGCCATGGTGCCCGCCGGGGGCGGGTGGCCTCATGGTTCGGAGAGTCATGTAAAAGCTGTTGGTCCCGTGTTCGAGAGTCATTCCTGAACACGTAAAAGTTGCAGACCTCACCGAAAAGAGTAGGGGACCATCCCGGTCTTTTTACCTGCCAACTCACCACTCGAGTACCAGGGGTCCCTTCCAACCCGCACAGGCCACAGCGTGGAAGGGTAGGCCGAAATCCAGCAATGGAAACATGTTGAGGCTTTCGTCCAACGTGGACAAACAAAAGGCGAATGATGATGATGATGTGATGAATCAACAAATCAGAGCATTTCTTGTATGGCATCACTTTTAGCCAAAGCTCTATTTAAGCTTCGACGCACGGATATCCACTTACGTTTGCTGACCGAGGAAGAATCAATAAACTACGTTGCAGCATCAGTGCATACTCGCTCCGTGGTTAATGTCGCCACAGCCTAGGCTGGGTAAAAAATGCCTAGTCAAATAGGTTTGCTAGTCACCGTCATTAATCATTAAAAAAGTTCGCTAGTCATAAATTAAAAAGGGGTTTCCCTATCATAAATTACAAAGGGGTTCGCTAGTCAAAAAATGAAAAAGGTTCGCTATCAAAAATTGAAAAGGGGTTGACTAATCATAAATTTAACCCATAATTTTTATTTTTCTGTTAGTGTTTCGCGGCGCGCAAGTCAATTAGGACACCCTTTTCAGTTGTGGGTTGGAGCGGTCAGAAATTTGGTGTTTTTCCAGCACTGCCGTTAAAATTATTATCAGGATTCTCTCGATTCTGCTAGCAAAACCCCTTCTTTTATGATGAATACACAATTTTGAGCATTAACCTTCACATGGTAGCTTAATAACCATTACCTACAGGTACAACAACTGGCAAAAATTTGAATTGCCGCCTTCTTAAAATTGTTGTTAATTGCTTTGAGGCCTTTTTGTAATTTGCTGATGGAAATGTGCCCTGGTCACTTTAAAGGGACAATCCATGCTACTTTTGTTGATAATATGTTGTAAACCTTGCTCTGCTTTCAAGTGTCAGTAAGCAAGAAATATAGGATTTTATCCGTGATTTTTTAATGAACACGTTGAAATTTTTGTTAAAAGTTTTCACACTTTTGCATGCCCCACCTATGGCAAAACATCCAACATTTGGGAAATGTGCCACTTTTGCAAACGTCTACCCCTCCAGAATTCTAGCTGTGGGCCTTGTTGAAAAATGACAAAAGTCACCTCTGGATTCTAAACTTCTTTTCAGTTGGACCTCTTCACTGGTATGTGGTTGCATGGATAACACAAATGAAGACTTTTTATATACTAGTGGGCCAACATGCAGTCTGCGCTGTTCCCGAGGATGATTTTGACCAGATTGGAGGGTTAATCTTGCACAAAGCATGCCTACCTAGTGAGTTTTTGTAGGGTGTTTTTGTACAATTTCTGTTCACTGCATTTTTAAATGACTTTTTTTGTGGGTTGGAGCATGCACCAGCTCGGGGCACATAAAGCTAAAAAGCCAAATTATTAAATCCAGAGTAGCCACAATTTTAAGTGGGCCAAAGTTTTTTTGTTTTGTGCCTTCATGATTTAGCGTTATTTTTGGTGCGAACTAGCATTTTTGCCTGGAAATTACCTTCCTACTTGCTGCTGTGCTTATGCAGGCACATGCACCCACCTGAAATTACCAAAATAGCAAATGCACTATTTTTTGCAGTATAACCCTGTTTTGTAAGTTTGTAATTTGTCTGTGAATAGGAGCTCTGCTTTGAGCATTCTTTCTTTTTTCTCAGTTTTGGTGGTTTTCCATATTAAAAACTATGAAAGCTATAGACCCCATGCTGTTCAGTAATATTCACACTTATTACATCTTTAGAATGGGCCCCCCCCCCCCCCCTTAAAAATTTACTTACGCACCCAAAATCTCAATGCCAATTTTAAATCAGCCTAGCTAATTAGTGAGTTAAATTTTGATGCTTTGCTGTTTTGAAATTTATTTTGGTTTGTTAGAGTTTGATATGGAGAAAAAGGGATCAACACCCTGAATATGTGTCCACATCGTTTAACCACTGAATCTGTTTTTTTTCCCGTTTTTATTTTTCTGCAAAGAATAAATTGGAAATAACCTCATTGTAGATTCACCAAAGGGCTGAATTCCTCAAATTCTCTGCAACCCTCTCAATTAGTTATACTTTTTCTTCTTATTTGATGTGGGCTTTTTGTATGTGCAGTAGACCAGACAATTCACAGACAAATTAGTTATGGTACATCTTTCCATTCTTATTAATTTGGCCACACACTATGTATCATCACACCAAGACTAGTTATTTTGGCATGTTAAGCTTGAACCTTAGGTATCATACCCAAATAACGAACATGAGGTTTCAGGGAGCTGCTTCGGGCCCTGAACGGGCCCATGGGAAGAGCCCCAGTGTTGGTCCAGGGGAAATGCCATGCTGTTTTTTCTTTTTCTTTGTGCAATTGATCTTATTTCATGCCCCACATCTTTTCTCCATTTTTTAGACCCCCAGGCTGCTTGCACTCCCTCCGCAAAAAGCTGGCAAATCCACAAAAAATAGTACGTGCATGTAAAGTGTGCAACAATTTTGTCTGTGCTTGGAGATTTGTGGCTTAATGAATGCAGAAAACTGGCATGAAAAGGTTGCGTATATCATTTAATGGCAAATGTTGTCTACCCACCGTAATTAGATGGGCAGGCCAGATTTATTCTTAGAAAACTGAGAGTTTTTCCTCCAAATTTTTCATGAGTAGCTTGTCAAGTAGCATATCCACTGTGGCAATTATAGTGCATATTACCATGATTACCAAACCCATATTTGTTGAAAAGGTAAAGGGGCAGTGATCCACAACCTCGTCCCCTTCCCCCCCACAGTTAACTTAAAAAAGTTGAAATTTTTTATAATCATCTGAACTGTAAGTCTTATTAATCCATGTGTAGGCCACCTAGTGCAAATTCAGTTGTATCTGTAAGAAATTGGTACTTTTGCATTTTCTGTCTGTAAACAGCAATTACAGCACAGTGGCTAATGGGACCATGTGAACCAAGGAAATGCTCATAACAAAACTGCAAGAATCACAATCAACTAAAATAAGCTTTTCCTCACGGCTGGCTAATAACACTGATAGAAAGGAGCTGGAATCATGAAATGCCTTTAACATCCATTTTTTTCCCAATAGTTTTCATGATTAGTATGTACATTAGACATATCCACCGTAATAAGTATGTGGGCATATATTAATAACATGTAACAGTGCCGTGTGTTGTCAGGCTTGAATTACATTTAAGATTTACATCTTTTTGTGACATAAACATGCACATTGCACAGTGTGAAAGTTACATGCATAGCAGAGGCGGATGTAAATATGCTTCTAACATTCATTTCAGACTTGGTATCTTTAGGCTTTTGACATTCTTCAGCTTCAATGTTTTATCAACATCCAATTACATTCTATTATAAAAGCTAAAAGTGAATATTCTACAGAATCACAAATTTTTTACATTTCATGAACATGCACATTTGTATCAGGATACAAAAGTTACATGCACAGAGAAGTGACATGCACAGAGAAATGCATGCACCTGTGCACCTGGGTAATTGAAGCCTGTGTTGTTGTATGGCCCCGGAATTTTTATTGCTTAAAATGTGTTGTGTGGTGTTTTGTGTATTCACAATGCCACATTTTGGTATCTGCTTCTGCTTGATTTACACCGTAGCTAACACTCCCGAGCCCGAGCTACTAGCATAGAACTGATGCTCAGCTAAGGGGTCCTTTCTCAGTCAAGGTTTGCCAGTCCTAGTTAGTCATAATCAGAAAAGGGTTGCTAGTCATATTAAAACTTCACTAGTCATAAGGGGTTAGGGTTTAGGGTTAATTTTAATTTATGACTAGCGAACCCTTTTTTTCAATTTATGAACTCTATCATGATATCGAACCTTAACGGAACCTTTATGACTAGTGATTTTTTACCCAGCCTAGCTTGGCTAGTGTATACCCTAGATGTGTGGTTCGGTGCTTTTTAGGCTAGCACCAATGCCTACTATACCATACTACTATAGGGCATTATCTTCCTCAAGTCAGCAACGTCAGTTAGAGATATCCATTGCCTGAAGCGATAAATCCTGAGCTTTTGACCGAAAGTACTGCCGAACACACATTAAGCAAGCACACAAGAAATACCTGCCTGATTTTGTTGACGTCACTTTTGGGAAAGTCATGGAAGCTAAATGCACTATAGCAACTTGTAGCATCATGCCTCATCAGGCTAGTACAATTAGCCTCTGGATATGAAAAAAGCCTGTTTTCTGGTGCACTGATGGCAGTGGTGCTACTATAAACCTATTCAGCTCATAATTTTAGCATAGTATGCACTGATGCTAATAACCTACTAGTTAGTAGCATCACCTAGCTTCTTAACCTAATTAGCCCTGGATGTGGGTGTGGGGATGTTTGTTGACCCTGACTCACAAATGACCCTGAAGAATTTAGCACTTTATTTATGGCACTTTTATGTCATAGAATTTGATCAGGCCGGGTCATGTGTGTCACAAAATTTGCCATAGGACTACCCTTGGGTGGGGCTGTTTAGTGACCCGGTTGACGGGGGACCCCAATACGGATTCGCCATATGCGGGGGGGGGGGTGCGAGGACAAAAGTTCCACTTTTTTGCTCATTGTTTTCAAAAAAAATAATAAAGTGTCCAAAATTTAAAGATATTTTGACAAGAAAGTCCACATTTGGCATCTGGTGATCAGATGTTCAAAAAGTAAAAAAAAAGGGACCATTTTTATAGGGGGTTAAGGTCCACTTTTAAAACAAAAAAGGTCCACTTTTTTGAGTTTCCGTCACCACCACCCCAAAATAAATCTCGTAATATTTCAGATTGTTGTAATGGGTGTATTACTCTGGTTACTATAGCACATGAAATTCCAAATTGATTGACTCGAATCTACAGGCTTTAAAACGTAGAAGTTTTCACTAGCATAGGTAAGGCTAAGTAACATTCATAGACAAGTAGCATGAATGTTGCCTGCCTACCCAATCATGCTGCATGTCCAAACTTTTGATCTGTCCAAGACTGCCCTCAAATCCCAGAATCAGTCAGCCGATTTCGTCATCAGCAGTAGATAGCAAGGAGTAGGAGACTGAGGCTCGGTCGTCGGTAGTAACTGCTCACTGATGATAAGCATTCCATATCCTCCAACGCGCACGTATCGCACCGTCGCGTGTACATTTTACAATGCCTGGCAGAATCGGCCATCATTAAATTTTGAATCCAGAACTTTCTTCTTTAAAAATCATGCTACTGTTGCAACGAGGTTTACTTTTAAATACAATATTTAGCATTGTAGTCTATTATTTTGAAGCCGCAAATTTCCAAAAATGGCTTTGAGAATTGCGATTTTCTGTTCAAATTTGAAGAACGAAAATTTTTGCACTTTTTTTCGGCACATTTTTCAACTGTACTACATGTATAAAAACCTTTCTTTTTCTTTTATTTCACACATTTCGCTGTGTACTAAATTTGCCCACAGCTATAACATGTATGTTTCTATTTTCACCTTCAACTCTCATTTCGATCTTGCTTCAAACATTAATAATTTGGTGAATATTTTCGGCTTAGCCAGTAGAGCTTCATTGCTTTTGTTTATGTCTCAAACGACCACTTTCTCCGGGATCTATCGAAATTCCCGTTTCGCGCATGCGTTATGCGTTTGCTCCACCGTTAGTGTGCGTGTGTATGGATACACAATCTTGAATGGGGACGTTTTAACCCTTATGGGGACATTTTTTCTTTGTGGGGACGTTTTACAAAAATCTAACTCCCCACAAGCTAATTAATGTGTATTAGTCTTAGAAACAGCCTGTCACACTAATTTACTTAATAACAGAATAAAGTGCAATATAATATTGCGATTTATCCCGTTAAAGACAGTCCGTCACCATGGTCACCCAAAGACAGTTTAAAACAGTTGTCTAAGTATTAAAGGTGCAACGAGAGATTTTGAGGCACCCAAATATTGTGTCCTAATAGTAATTTCATATAGATTAGACACTCAATAGATTTCTTACCTTGTATTTGGCTACAGAAATGTCTTAAAAGAGAGAAAAAAAGTTATTTTGATTTGCTTATATTTCAATATAAAACAGGCTGAATTTCATATTTGCTCCTATACGAAATTAGAAATTTCACAATTTTTGTACCAAAGAAACATTTCTCAGCTTAATTCTTTCAGATGGAGATATTTTTGATGGAAAGCTTTACATCAGAGCAAAATCAGTACTTTCAATTTTTTTAGGGACACCTGATATGTGAAATCTCTCGTTGCACCTTTAACTGGTTCATTCTGACACTAATCATGCTAATAAGCAAAATATATTAATAGCCCCAATGTCCATCCAAGACCGACATGTGATTTGAATAAACTATTTTTCACAAGGTTCGAGTCGGTATTATGGCAATGATGTGCGGTCAGCCTCGTGAATTAGAGTTTCTCGTGATATATTTGAAGCTATAAATATACGTTACTACAAAGTCACGTGCGGAATAAGACACTTGAACTGAGAAAAAAATACACAACCCACTGGTTGACTGAATAATTAACACTAATACTGTATTTTTGTGTTATTTTTTTTTTTTCAATTTTTTGTTGTTTGTTCTTACAAGAACAATTAAACGGATTATCGTGATTGAACTATACACGCAAACGTAGAAGTCACCCGAAAGAAAACTGGATAGCTGGAAGTAAACGAAACAAAAAAAAAACGCTAAAGTGAATAAAACAAACGTAAACTTTTACCGTGTTTCTTACTCATTGTCTGACAGTAATCATGGTAATGCGCATCACTTCAAGGCAAATATTAAAACAAAAGAATAAACAGGAAACATTTAATATGTCAACCTAAAGAAGATCAGGATCGTCATTGAAGTATACCATATGTTTAATTTAATATTCCTGTAATTTGGGGAACGGCTTTATAGTTCGAAGATCGCTAGGTCGATTTTTTAGTCATAAAAGGTTTGCCAATCCGAAAATAAATGAAAACGTTGAAGATGCTCTAGTCCAAAATATAAATTGGCTATTTAAAGGTACCTGCCCCCCCCCCATCCAAATTGAGATTTTGGTACCAAAGGAAAATATTCATATTTTTTTCTCATTATCCCAGTGTATTTGAGGCTCAGTGTGTTTCTTTTTGATGTTATGAGCAAAAATGTCTCCAAAAGTGGTCGACCATATTATTTAACACACACCGTCCTATGGGCGAATACATTTTTGCTTCTACTATCCAAACAGCTGGACCGATTTAACTCAAAATTTGTAATCAGATGTTTTTGGTGACATCTTCCATATGGGGGGGACACCATATGAAAAATCTAACCATGAACGGCTCACCCACCTTTAATCTAAATGTTAAAATAGGTTCCTATTAGTCTGAATATAGGAAAGGTTCTATAATCCGACGTTTAATTAGAGGTTCCCGAGACCAAATATGGAAAAGGAAAAGGTTCTCTAGTCCAAAAAAGATACCCTGTTCTTTAGTCCGAATAAAAATATAGGATTCGCTAATCAGGAAAACAAATAAGGTTGCTCTTCAAATGCAAAGAGCTGAAACTCACTTTTTTTTCTTTTTCTGGAGTAAAGTTAGCTCTCTTCTTTAATAAATTCCCGACATTGACCTTATTAAAAGGGACTCCCGAAAGAAAAGTTAATAAGGTCCATAGTAGACCAAACATAGTGTTGGACCAAACCAGAAGGTATGGGCATCAGAGGATATCGGGCTGGAGTAACTGATGTTATGTTCATCCCATTTGAGGTTGACTTGGCTGCCCGGCTTGCCTGTCAGCCTAGTGTTAGTATACCTGATACCTATCAGATCAATATCTCGAAACAGGTCTATTGTGTACGATACCTACATGATTTCCAAATATGCAATAGCAGTTGTGTGAAGTAAATTATGCCTGCATGCTTTTCAAAGAGCATGTCAAATATACAATGAATGATATCACTAGCCCTGGGCTGACATGCAAGCCGGGTAGGCAAGTCGACCTAAAATGATGAACATAACATCAGTTCTCCTACAACCCGATATCCTCTGATCGCAGAGTAATCTGGCTTGGTCCAATGCATCCATATCTTTCTCTCTCTGAGTGCCTCTTTAAATCCGATCCGATGTTTTTATAATCCGCCGGACTCATATTCCACCTACAACGGTAAAGAATAGGGCACTCGATTCAGTTGACTCTTCTCGCAACATTCGTTTCACGCTTTGTTTCGTTCTCGTCTATGGGCCGGCCCGGACTATGGCTCCGGGCGGACTATTTTCTTTCACACCCGCGGTGTTTTTCATGGGGACGTTATATTTGTTATTTATTTTTGTTCGTCTCAGTCATATCAGTGCAGTTTTTCTGCAGTCTATCACAGCAAAATCACAAACACCACGCGTGCCTTGCTGGTGACTATGGTGATAGCACAAGACAAAATGAGACTTACTTAATTCTAACCACGTCTCTTGATAAGTTATCAAAAGGCACACAATAATTATGAAATGTCTCAAGATTGCTCTCAAGGGACATGTCCTAATTATCTGGGGATGCTGGTCTTTTTGTGTCTTCTTAGATATGTGACTAACTATAGAAGACACGTGAATTACCTGAAAATACTCAAAACTTTTCTCTTCTTCTTATCGAGTTCTCAAATATGTTCTATATACATGATATAGCCAGAGACGAGTACAACTTCCGCTGCTTCACGTGAATTCGGCAAAGCCTCCTCCTTGTCTGTGCATGGTTGCTCCAACAGTGGGCAGACCAAGAGACGTTATATAAGAGTATCCTGATCTGTTTCCAGGTTGTCCCACTTCTGCAAGGAAACCTTAGATCAGCCAAATCTGGTTCTCGAGGCTGCTGAGGCATCGCCATTCAGCCCATCAGGAGTCAGCTCATGCAGGTGGAAGATGCCCCCTGGAATCAACAATAGATGTTACTTGGTTAATAGCAAGTATTTCTTTCCACAAGGTGACTCTCTTAAAAACCCTAACGCCATCAAACCCCCAAAAGTCCAATGGACTGAGTGAGAAAAATGCAAAAAAAGCCCAGGATGCAGCAATAACGTCATGAAACGAAGACACATAACATGGGCACGAAATCGCTGGCCGGGCCAGCGACACCGCCGTAGCCTGATATCCCCGGCAGACCAACCAGTGTTTCCGACTTTTCTCTTTCCCCTCTTCCCTTATTCCTTCACTCCCTCGGGGAGATAGGCTAGGAACGCATGGGGCGTAAGGGTTAAAGACTGCTTCAAGAGGTTGAAGCATGAAGTTTGTTTAAGAAACTGGACTCAAAGGATATATGTTGCTTTATTATGAGTTTTTTATGTTTCTCATTATTGAAAACATTTCAGTCATGCTTGCTTAGACCCAACCGTGAACGACTACCCGATGATTAACATGTTTATCGTGGCCCTAAGTATAACTTTGAACAGTATCTTTTAGCATTAACAGTATATCAATAAACTTTTAAATGTATGGCCTATAAAACAGTTAACGGAGGAAATTGTTCTTCTTATACTGGTACTTTCTGAGACACAGACACAGTTTCAAGCGGACTCATTTACGATTTTCACAACCGTACCGAAAACGATATAAACTATATAAACTTTCTTTCGTTCTGTATTTCTTCTTCTCTGTTCTTAACCATTTAAGGGCAGTTATTAACAAGTGTTTTGCAAAACAAACAAGCATTTTATAACACAGAAGTTGCTTGAAAAGGTAACCTGTTTTTGACCCATTTTGGCGAGGTAAAAGTACTAAGCCAAGAGTTTAGAAATCACCCGCAGTAAAATCAACTAAATGCTCCCACAGTCATGACAGTCACAAAGTCACCGCAGATCTGTCTCGGGGTTGTACACAAAATGTCCAACCCCCTGCTTTGGAGGGGATAAATAATTGACTTTAATCAATCATACAACACCTTTAAAACTGGACATTGTCGTTGCGGTATATGTGGCGTATCAAATATGAACAAATATAACCCGAAGGAGCTTTTCAGAAACTAACTTTCTGAACTTTGGACAGTCTCAAATGCTAGTTCAGAAAAATATCTGAGTTCAGAACAGTAATACACATGTCAAAATCGTTGTAATTGGTGATTTTTCTAAATCTCTATTAAGGCACAGCAAATAACTTAGAATAACCCCAAATTGTGTAGATAAAGATCTTGGTTAGAAGTGGTGTACCGAAATGTACAGAGGCGTGTTAAGTTGGGTTTTAATACTAACTAAAAGTGCTCTTTGAAAAGTTGAATATCAGAATTCTGAATATCGTTGCCCTGTGAAAAATAGCTGTAAAATTACGGACTCCGTAAATATTCCGTATTTTTCTCATCAAAAATGTAATTGTTCTTTAAAGCATGAATATGTTATCCTAATTTGTGTGGTTACACAATTGCATAAACCCAAACACATTCACATAAAAATTCATGTTATTCTCTAAATGTAATCGAGTGGGAAAAAGAGTGGAATGGACTAGACAACACCTTTTTGAGTAGTAAAATTTCACTCTAAAATGAGTGTGAAAGTGAATTGCTCACTCTAAAAAGGGTGGAATATTGTTATAAAAAGTCAACTTTCACTCCTTTTTAGAATGTGTTTCCACTCAAATCTGTGTTGTCCCTCATTTAACTCCTTGAACGAGTGGAATTCACTCTTTTACATTTAGAGAGTATAAGGTTCTGTTATTTTACAAAACGAATAAAGGTATCTGGAAATTTTACTGCCAGATCCCTTCTTTTTTCGTTCATTATTCTTGCAGGAAATTTAAGCCTATGCACTTGTTTTTGTTCCGTAAAGTAAACAACGTTAACTCGAGTCTACATAGCTAGAAATATTTTAAAGTCGTATTTTTCAATACTCCGTTATAGTGAAAACTTAACTAAATAAAATGGATAAATTTCTCTCCTACAAATACTATGGCGGTGGGCATGCATTGCCATTTTTTACCATTGTGTGCTTGTTAACAGTGTTTAATGCTAACTTTATGGTAATATTGATTTTGTTTTCAGCTGAATTTCCGATAAGTTAAGTCGGTATAGAATGTGATATGATGTATACAGGCCTTATGTTTAATGCTAACTTTATGGTAATATTGATTTTGTTTTCAGCTGAATTTCCGATAAGTTAAGTCGGTATAGAATGTGATATGATGTATATAGGCCTACATTGAAAAATAATTGATAAATATCTTGCAAGCAAAATTGACACATGTCAAATTTTACGATGTGGTCTACCGACATTTTTTTCGAGTAACCCATTGATTTCGGCAATCACTACAAATGTCAAAATCTCGGTCACCTATATCACCTATATATCTCAGCATAGACCAGGGCAAGGTTTGAAGTACAATTAAATCTGAGAAAAACCTCAAATTGATATGATAAAGATCTTTCAAGATTGGTATCTCTCAGGATTTATGGCGCACCATAGTTTCACGTAAAGTGGTATTCGGCTTTGCTCAATGCGCCAATGACCTATCTCTACAACTGTTTTCTCACTGTCTGTCGATTAAGTGGTAGAATTATTACTGTCTTCACTCTTTCAAAGGCTACGGTGTTAATTGACTTGTTACTAACGGTTTATATCGTTGCTTGGAAACACAAAATGATCAGAGTGACCCCTTGGCTGGACTACAATATGTGATATACAATCCCTACTGGCGACCACAATGATTTATAAGACGCCTATCCAAAAGATATCCTCTCTCCTCCTCCTTCTCGCCTCCTTAAGCCCGGTTGATACTTGACGCGATTTTTCAGCTGCGAGAAATCGCTGCGATTTTCCCCGAATCGCAGCGATTTCACGCCATCTTTCGCGATTTCTCTCGCTGTCGTAAGCTGGAAAATATGTGCCCGCGAACCTCATGGTATTGCCAGTATAGTGCAAGACTGGTCTCCGTTGCCTTATTATAAGGCTTGTGCGTATATTCATGCAATTATTTCCAACTCGTAATTTAGTACCAACGGGTATACAAGAATATAGCGTAAACGTAACAAGTGATTTGGATAAAGTGGTTTTAGCATTTTTAGTATTTCAAGAATAGGTTGGCCCGCAGTTTGCCGTGAAAATATCACATGTTAGGGCAGGTTGGGGTAAAATAACGCATAGAAATTTCATTTGCTATGCCAGATGATTTCTCCTCGTGCTAGATCCTATGCTTTGACGGTGGATAATATGTTTCTTATCATTTTGTTGCATTTGCTTCGACGGCCATTCTCATATTTCGCTCTGCATGCCGTAAACTTAACTAAAATAGGAAATGTCTTAAGTCTGATACGACATTAGGCCTTCTTCTTCTTATCGTGTCCAAACACTGTGGTTGTCAAATATGATCGCCAGCCAGAGATGGGTACAACGAAGTGGTACAACGTCTGACATAGGCCTAAAAATATGAACTATAATAATAAGCTTCTTGCCTCCATTAGAGCCCTCAAAATTTAGTAAAGTGGAGGATATTTTTATATCGCCTCCGACGAATTCTTTTTCTTAATAATATCCTTGTAGCCGGATCTTCTGGCCATTGTGGTGGGGGTATTTTGTCACCTCTTCTATTAGCGCCTCTTCTCCATGATGCATGTGCATTTTTACCAAATTCGATTGGGGGATGTTGACCTTGGACTGCACTCACGTGGGCCAAATGAAGACTTCCGATTGGAAGAACGTAAACAAATCGTCAGCGAGAATCGCAAAAGTTAAACTCATTTTAACTTCAGCGATTTCCGCTGAACTCGTCTCGCTGTCCCGCTGGCGAGAAAAATCTCGAATCGCCGGCGGGTCTCGCAGACTTGCGCGATAAATCGCTGACCTTCGCAAGACAAAAAATCGCTGCGATTTCACGCAGCTGAAAAATCGCGTCAAGTATCAACCGGGCTTTATCCTTCTTCTGTTTTCCTATATAATAAAATAATGTACTCACACATATTTTAAAATAAAGCCATAAATGTATATTACACAGATTAAATATTTTACTTAATAGATTCTTTATTATGAAACGTCGTTATGCGTTAATATTGGTGTGTATTTGGTTTATTTTGGGCAACGCAATGTTATACCAAAGCTAAGGAGTGAACTAGCAGTAATTTAGAAATTACCAGAAGAGCGGGTATCAAATTTGCCCTATTTAGGATTTAGTTCCACGATGGGATAAAATTTTGCTCTGTATGTCACGGACAATTTCCATTGAATTCTTGAGAAGTCTATGAAAGAGTATCAACATAATTTAGGCTACATTTAGGGACGCACCGGTAGATTTCAAGGTAGGGTAGTTTGGGGCCCGGGTTTGGGGCTTGACAATTTGTCCTTCAGTCGGCCAAATTGCTTTCTTTTACCTCTCGTAAGTGATTTTTTTTTCCTTCTCTGTCAAACGAAATAAACGAAAAAAGGTCATTCATTCATCATTTTTAGTGATGTGAGTGTGGGTCTTTTTTGAGCGGGGAAGATAGTACGAGAATTGCTTTCTTCAAAAATCATCCACCCCTTATTATTGATGTCTAAGTGTGGGATGTAGGAGAAGGGGCAGGAAGAGCAGGGGAGCAGAAGGAGGAGCAAGAAGTGGGGCGGATGCATGAGAAGGAGCAGGAGCAAGAGGAGGAGCAGCTCAGGAGCAGAAGGAGGAGTAGGAGCAGGAGGAAAACTAAGAGGAGCAGGATCAAGAGCAGCAAGAGCAGGAGGAAAAGCAGAGGAGGTGGACTTTTTAACATCCAATTTTGCAGTTTCATTAGTCCTTTCCCAGTTTTCCCCATAATTTGAACTTACCAAAGTGAACAATTTAACTCCACCATATTCTTCATTGCATTAGCAATGCTATATATAGTTTGGTTAATGCTAACACCATACCCTATACTGTCCATGATTCTACCCCACTATGGCAGTGTGTTGAAATAAGAAAAGAAGTATGAAACTTTTTAAACCTGAAATCATTGTTAAGTCTTATTTTTTTGGTTGATAGCAAAAGAAATGTAGGTTGATAGGAATATGTTAAGAACTTTGTGACATAAACAGGTATCATTGTATGTAAAATAGTCGTCAGCACTGATGTAGACGGTGTGTGACATTTGAACTGTTGAATTTCAGTGCAAAACAAGTCAACAGTGACGAGTGGTGTTTTCAAATCTCTATAAAAATGTAACAAATACGAGAATGTGTATTCCTCGAGTCTGTTTAAAGGGGAACATTGGTGGGCCAGAGTGAAGTCATGTCCAGAGGCATTCTAAATGGTTACTTGGGATGTTTGTAATTATTTTGGATCACCTTGTGAATTTCCATGTGTTATTTTATTTTTGTTGCCAGGCTGCAATTGATTTCATCTGTGATTTCTCTTTCTTGTATAAACTAATAAACATTTAATGAGGAAAAAAAAGTCATGTCCAGAGGCTTTTTGCACAACTTAGGGAGGGGTCATTATTTATGCCAGGGGAAGACGAAAAACGTAAGCGAGAGAGGATATATGAAAAGGAGAAGAGAGCCCCCCCCCCGGGCTCCGGAAATAATGAAAATTTTCTTGGTAAAAGTTCCGCAGTTAGAATGTGATGCTTAGGTTTGGTAAATTTTCCAGCCAAAAGGATACAGTTAAATCAGCTGAGCAATGTTTTAACCTCTGCTCGACTTATTTCAGAAAAATGTGAATAAACAGAACTTTAACGTAAGTTTGAATAGATGTACAGGATTGTGGGTGATATACGTAGATGTGTCCTATTTTGTGTAGTTTTTTGGTGGTTGAAGTTGGTTGTAACCACCGTAAATTAGCATAAACTATTTATGCTTAAGTTACTGAAAAATTCCGTATTTTTAAGGAGAAAAGACGGAATGTTAAATTTACGGAGTCAAAAATCTTACGGATATTTAACATTGTGCAAAAGTGTTCCATTACTTTAAGTAAGAAAACAAAATAGTTGGTAGGTCTTTGAACTGTTGTACATCTACTGTTACAAGAGTATTGGGCTTTGGTTAACACAGTGGCATTTCAGGTTAATACTATGGCAAAACCGAAGTAGTGGTTATAACTTACAATAACCCCCAAATTGCTTTGATAATGATCTTGGTAGATTTTTTTGTCTGATTGCTCAACCCATCACAATCTTTTTTTCTCTTTTGATGTTGATAAATCTTTGACAATGAACCTTAAAGCCAATTTAGTTCAATATCCAATCGGCTTAATCGTTGTATTGATGCAGCCAATAATATTTGACAGATTGCTCTTTTACAACTTGCAATGCTATCCTAGATTTATCAGGCGTAATAATATTTTCAGATCAGTACGTCAACAGAAATACCTTTCTTTTATGAAGACCTAAATACTTTTCTCTGTTTTAATATTCTCGCGGTGAAAGATTTGCAGAAACGCTTGGCCTGAGCACAAACAAAGCTAGTAATCTGAATTTTAAACCGACGTATTTTTATGTATTGTTTGGTTAATTCGACTGCATGGTCAGTGACCTAATAAGCGGCGCAATTTAGGCGTGTTGGTCAACGCAATTATTAGAGATCATTTTGTACTGGACAAGGTACCTTTCCAAGTGTGGTTGCCACGTCATACAAACAGAGCCACTGATGTATTTAAAAAAAACAATAATCACAAACAATAGCCATAAAAAAATCATAATTACCAAAAGCAGAAAGCAGTTTTCCAAAAAAAAAATACAAAAACAGGGCCACTTTTTGATACCCTGATATTCTGTTTTCTTGTGGGCCGCCAGCTGTAGCTGTCAGGGCCACTTAGCAATCCGTTGTGCGTGTGCATGTGTGGCTGTGTATGTGCGTGTGTGGATGTATGTGTGTATGTGTGTGTCATTAAATTGTTATTTTTTTTTAATTGTTAATTTTTTTTTAATTGCCACAATTGAAAAGTTGAAATTCATTTGGAACCAAACTTGTGTCACACGTGCACCATGGGATCCTTCATATGTTGATGAAGTCAAAGGTCATGTGCCAAGGTCAAATGTCATTGTGAGGTAAGTTGGACGATAGCCTGAGCGGCCACAACTTTCATAGCCACAGGAGTATTCGGGTTCTCTCCCTATTACCTTAATAAAAGGTTACAAGTTTGTATTGAAAGTGAACAAACATAAATTTAATATTTGAACAGCAAATAATAGGCGAGAAAAAAAATTGCCCTAAAATCCCAAACATCTTATCAAAGTTTGACTAGAGAAATCGATGTCATGTTTATCAGGGAGAAACTTCCAAGTCATTTTAGAGAATGGAGGATTGATTTTTATTATTCCTCTTTTACCTATATTTACGACGTACTGCATATCCATTTCTAAAAAAAGTGTTGATTATCTAGTGTATATTACATATGTTTACTACCTTTGTTTTTGTAATGTTCCTTTTGTAAACCTCTTTCTGCTTTTTGTAATTGTGATCTTTTTTATGAGTGTTGCTTGTGATTAAAACTGAAAAAACACGTTAGGGTTTATGAACGTAAGTGATAGGATTATACAACTCAATGCATGATCCATGATGAAAGTGAAAAATGAAATGGCCCCTCCTACCTGAATGAACATTTTTAAACCTGTTAGCAAGTTAAATCGTGTAAATACTGGAAGTTGTACAATTGGGCATATCTATGTACTAAAGTGCAATACAAATTATGGTCAAAGTACTTTCCATTACAAAAGCAGTGTGTTGTGGAATGTTATATACATAGGGCCTATACGTGAAGGCAACACATTGATGCAATTGAAGAAGAAGAAACTCAAATGTGATCTGAAATTTGAAGGCGTGTGGTAGAAGGTAAACCCAGTTTATTTGTATATTTATTTCTCTAGTGTGTACAGTTATTTTTGTGATACTTTTAATCGCCTTCTATTTTAAGATCTGTAATTGTGACATTATTCTCTGCATTATAATTGTGATGGTTTGAAATGTATAATTTTAATGTTCTTTATCATTGTATGTTTAAAATTCTAAAATGTTTGTGTTTGCTACAGGACATTACAGGGGAAACTCAACTTGTATTAAATTTTGTTAAGTTGGTCATTCAGTTTAAAAATTACCGTTAATAAAGATATAAAATAAGTAAATATCTCTATGTCGTTGTTTTTTAAATGGATCCCATCTCAAAAACCACTGACCTAAGACTAGGCTTGTTTGGACTCATTTGAATGCATTTTTCGTGCCGGAATATGAAATTAGTTAAGTGTGCTGTTTAAAACTTTTGAACAAATGGAAAATCATTATCACTGACTGAGCGAGGCACCTCTGGTATTGACCAGGGACCCAGGGTTTAAAGCTTTGCCAAAACTGACGAACACAATGAATGTTGTTTTATATTAACTGTAGTAGTTCGAGCATTCAAAGGCGAGAACTGCTTTTATCAATGTAGTAACACTTAAGGACCAAGGGGGGGTACAGGGACCCTCCAAATTGTTTTCGCGCTGGCCGCTTTACGGTGGGATTTTTGCGCCGAACATTTTGTAATTGTTGACTTTTAAATGCGCTTCTTTTCATACCAAAATATTAAAAATTGGCCAAGCCGTAATGAGTTAAGTAGTGGGGGTCCCATGGCAACCCCCCCCCCCCTGGGCACTACGAAGTCATTTCAGGAATATGTTTAAAAATAAGAATAAAAAACAAGAAACCAAAGCACTTTTTTTATTGCTGTATAAGTTCACACATACAGGGAATAAACAAGTTATTAGTAACATTAAAAAAATTAAACCTTTATGTGCTGATGAAAAACAACACAATTTCATAATGGGATGTTGCCAAACCGTTACTGTACAAACTCTATGGGAAAATGACGTGAATTTTGCAACACCCGTAAAAAAATACAGGATTCCCTAAAACTGCTAGTTTTTGTGTTAAAATATGTAATTGGGTCGTCTAGAATAGTATCAAAATTAAATAAGTTTCAAAATGTTTGGTGTAAGCGCAAGGCTCATTTGAATTTTCCGTCTTTTTTTCCAATTTTCGCGGTTTTTAAAAAATATTTTGCCCCTACATTTGCAGCCCAAAAATAACAAATTCATTTTTTGTTGCTTGATTTGGGGTTGTCTTATGACCCTGTACATGTGGTATAAATTTCCTGCAAAAACTTCCTCGGAAAGTGTTTCCTTAGGGGGGTTTCCCATGGAAAACCCCCCCCCCCCCCCTTGGGCACAACGGGGTGCAAACCCCTTGGTCACTTAAGTGTTAAAGAGGTTAAAAATTGGCATACGAATGTACCAACCAGAGTGCCGGTGTCATATAATGCAGTAGTGTCCGCTGTGACCTGAAGTGTCCTACCACCCATTATTGTGTTTCTCCATTGAGGGCTGTATGCATCATTTGTTTCGGCACGTACCCACCATGGCATCTTCTATAAGTAGAAGGTCACGGTTTATTCCGTACATGTTGCTAATGGTAGCTAGGACACTTCTCATGGGGCGACACTCAGTTCTTTACAACCGGCCTATAAAAAAAGGGTGTTAATTAATATTAGTTACATCTTACGAGATCTCAATAAAAGAATCCAACTCAAAAAGCACACACCAAACAATAAGAACAACATATGATGTACATACATCAGCAAAAAATTGCTTTGGTTCTTTGATTTTTTTTAGAATATTCTCAGATGCCTTGTACGGTAGTGCCCAACGGGGGGTTCCATGGACCCTCACTACTAATAACTCATTAACGACTTGGTCAATTTGAAGTTTTGGTATTGAAAAGAAGCGCATTTAAAAGTCAGACCAATTATAAAACATTTTGGCGAAAAAATATCCGACGCTTTTAAGAGGCCAAGCGCGAAAAAAAATTTGAAGGTCCATGGACCCCCCCCCTTGGTCACTTAAATGTTACGTCCTTTTTGTTCGCTGGTCGTCGCGCTTTCAGACTTGAGACTCATATGTTGGCCCAATCAATAGAGGTATCCTAGTAATATAATGTACCTTCCTGGCCTAATATGTCCAGTAGGCCTACTTCACGTGATTGGTGCTACGGATATCCTAATAGAGCTGACTGTAACCTCAGAATTTCGGAGTATGGTATAATATCAGGGCTAAGACTGGTTGTCTCACTTCACGCTGGCTTATTTACAAATCTAAAAACGTTTTTTAAATCATGTCATCGTCTTTCGGTGTCTCTAGATGAGAACTCAATCATCTTTGACAGTCCCCTACGCATCAAGGCAGTTCTCGAACCCCAAAGGTCCCCCCGCGCCAGTGCAGTGGCTAAAGAACAAGAAGCACAATTTTAAAGATCTCAGGGAAGATTGTGATAGAAAAAAGTGGTTCTTGAACAACTGTGGTTCTTTTCCATTGACATGACCTTCAAAATTTTTGGCACTGAACTGTTGACCACACCCACCAGTTTCATCACCTACCACATGTTTTATTGATTTGAACCGTGAATGACCACCACATGACTGACCTCAAAAATTGTGGCATTGAATGTTGACCACATGGCACACGTAGGTTTCATGCCATACAACCATGTGCCAAAGATATGAACCTTAAAGGACTACCAAAATTTTTGGCACTGAATGTTGACCACACCCACCAAGTTTCATCCTCCTATCACATGTTTAGTGATTTGGACCTTGAATGAACCTCGGATGTACCTTAATAACCTTCAAAATTTTTGGCACTGATTGTTGACCACACCCACCTAGTTTTCATCCTCCTACCACATGTTTAAGTGAATTGGACCTTGAATGACCCCGATGACCTTGAAATGACCTTCAAAATTTTTGGCACGAATGTTGAACCACACCCACCATTTTTTCATCCTCCTACCACATGTTAAGTGGATTTGACCTTGGATGACCTCGGATGACCTTGAAATGACCTTCAAAATTTTTTGGCACCTTGAATTTGACCACACCCACCAATGTCCATCCTCCTACCACAGATGTTAAGTGATTTGACCTTGGATACCTCGGATGACCTTGAAATGACCTTCAAAATTTTTGGCCACTGAATGTTGACCACACCCACCAATTTTTCATCCTCAATCATCAATCCTCCTACCACATATTAAGTGATTTGACCTTGGATGACCTCCGGATGACCTGAAATGACCTTCAAAATTTTTGGCACTGATGTTGACCACACACCCACCAATTTTCAGCCTCCTACCACATGTAAGTGATGTGACCTTGGATTACCTCGGATGAACCTTGAAATGACCTTCAAAATTTTTGGCACTGAATGTGGACCCACACACCAACCAATTTTCATCCCTCCCTACCACATATAATTGATTTGACCTTTGCTACCTCGGATGACCTTGACATGACCTTCAAAATTTGGCACTGAATGTTGACCACAAACACCCACCAATTTTCATCCTCCTAACCACATGTTTAAGTGATTTTTGACCTTGGATGACCTCGCATGACCTGAAATATAACCTTTTCAAAATTTTCGGCACTGAATGTTGACCAAACCCACCAAATTTCATCATCCACCACAACAGATAAGGTTTATACTTTTTTGCGTATTTTTGAGACCACCCATTTGACCTTGACCAATGCCACATGACCCTCTTCCGAACTCAATCCCAGTGGTGCGAAGACGGAACGGCCCATACCTTTGCTCCAATCAAAAGATATCGTGTTGACAACGTTTATTATAAAGCGATTTAGCCCTTTTTTGCCCATATTTGGAACCCCTATTTTGACCACATTTGACCTTTGACCCATGTCAACATTACCCACTTTGTATCCCATCCCACCCACCGCCACTTTGAAACCATCTATGTTGTCGAAATGGACTTCCACACTTTTTCTTATTCCAAATATATCGCGCGGGACGCACACACACACGGACGGCTACCATTTCTATAGTCCCCCCCTTCGCCAACAAAGTTGGCGGGGACCAAAAATAGGTCGCCCCCCACCCACCCCCACCCACAAAAAACCGCATTCTCAGATCCGTACAATTTCTAAATTCAAATGCAGATTTGAGTCTCTATATTACTAGTGTTATGTCATACCAACACCTATATTTACTTTTCGTGTGAACAAAACAGCATCCTTAATAAAACGCAGTACTGGAATTATGCAATCATACTCCTGAACAGACATTAGAAATTTGAACTTGTCACTATCAGAAAAGTTATTCAAACCAGGAGTCATGCATCTGCTATATCAGATATTCATTTTACACCTAAAAACCTGAGTAGAAAGTATATATTTCAGAATATTTTACAAGCAAAGTATCTGACCTACCAAAGGAAAATATAGTTGTCATAAGAATATTATCAAGTGACATCAACATCTTAACATTTAACAGCTTAAACGGATGGGACAGGGCTAAATACTAGGGTACGCCTTTAAGATTAAACGGTACGTCAGCTGTGCAGATCCCCTGTAAAATACACAATGTACTTGAACTTAATGCCATCTTGACAAGGGGCCAAACACAACTCCCAGATGCCCAGGCGTCTGGCTCGCTTACACAGGCGCAGACCCGAACACGTCAGCCCATCGGAATGTGACATTGAACCGGGTCTGTCACAATCTATTTTAGACTCCGCCAAGTTGAGTCAAGACCGACGAGGATTCCCTATGTCCCCTCAAGGATAAGAAAAAAACTATAAACATGCTGGATGATTCTCCGTCAGCTTTCATCGGTTTGAGCCCTCATTGCCGGAACAATTCCAACCGACCCAAGAATAGGCACATTTGGACCAACGTGAAAATTATTTCCCCCGCGGATGCCCATGGTTGCGAAATGGCATTATTTGGGGGGATTTTTGACGACTAAAGAGAGAAGTATTTCCATTCAACGTAAGTTAAACATGCGCACATAAAGTGCTAAAAAGGGATGAACTCTCTTACACAAAAGCATAAAGTTGGGAATAGTCCAACAATCGTGTATTCTAGTAACAATTGTCCCCCTTCATTGCTATACGGTACCAAATCGTTAAACGAGGCTGATTGACATAGAAAAGAGTTAGTGTACACAATATTTTTGTGCTGACTATAAAGTATTCGTAAATACAATTTTATGAATACAATTGATTCTAAAGCGTATAGCGCGCAGTGGCCTACTTTATGGTATTGTTATTAAATTTTTGGTATTGTTGTCTAAAACTGACGGACTTTTTAATGCGATTTGGATTTTCTCAGGAGGTTTAATAGATTGCCTTCCCTGGGTAAAATGGTATATCGATCATTTAAATGTTATAAAATCAAGGATGTTTCTCTGGCAAAGAGCTATACTATTGCCAGTAAACTATTACGCTATAACATTTGACCATGAATGTGGTTTGTAATTCAGACGAGACAAGAATCACGCTTGTTCCGCTCAGTTTACTCATCCCTGTGGTCAGAAAAAGGGCTTCCCCGATTATGCGATTTTAATGATTCATTTTCAGTTCAGAAAAAACGTTCCAAATTCATCACAACATCCGTTTGATGTTTAGTATTTTATGTGACATTTAAATAAAAGCAAAATGAAAGCAAAAGTAATAAAAATCGAACGAACAAATTACATAAAAGAAAGGGAGAATACAAAATCTACCGGATATGCTGTCACAGAGTTTGTACGTTTGAGTATCTTAGGTCTTAGTTTGCAAAGTCTGCAGTAAGATTTAGAGTTGATACTTACATAACACAGAGCGCTCTAACTTTGGTATTTTCTACGTACACGTAGGTTAAAAATAAGCCGTGTTGGAAGCTACCCAAATCCATCTCCAAAACAACTGATCTGAGATTTATTTGCACAAATTTGAATGCATTTTTCATACCGATTTCGAATATGATAGTAAAAATGTATACATGTAAATTTGACATTTTTCAAAGAAAAATGAATTCCGATAGTGATTCAGCATGCAACACGGTCCGCTGGGAGAGCTAGTACTTACAAAATATTGGGTTCAAACATAAAAAAACAATTAGCTTTGATACTGGTTCTAAATTTATTGTTTTGTTGTGTTCTGTTTCGTAAGACGCGCTAGACGGTATTTGAAGCCTGTTTTTAGACATAATTTAGGACATGTCTTCGTATCTTAAATTGTGTTTTTATTTTTTACTTGCTTTGATTCAAAACGTTTCTCCGATCAATTGATGGACCTGTGGTTTTATTGCTGATCCGTACAGCATAAGTGCCACGAATCTGATTTGTCATTTATTATTTCCTTTTACTTTTCCTGTTTTCAATGATTTTTGGGGGTCACCTAATGCACTGAGAGAAAATATAGATGATTATGTGATGACATTTCATTTTTGTGTGTGTTTGAAAAAACCCTAGTTTTTCTTTGTAATGATCTAAAGCTATCTAACCGTAGTTGTGATGGAATCGCTATCTTTCCTCTAAAAGCTACCCAAATCAGTAAACGGAAATGTCAGACAGGCCCAGAAGAGAAAGAAAGAAGATCAACTGAAATAACAATCGAACATGATATGCTTTGTATTATTTTTCATTTTCACACGCAGGAACGATCGAAAACCCTGCAATGATAAATGCAACGGTATCTTAATTAGACTGAATACAATATACTTTTACAAAGAAATTATATACTGATTACTGCACGCCATACGAGTCAAATCAAAACTTTCATACGTTGGCCTAAAATAGGATAAAAAGACCCACTTGCAAAACATTGAATTAAATCCGTACATTTTCAATACCCAATCAAAAAATCATAATACGCAACGTTCCACGTGAAGTAAGAGGAATCTATATCTGTCCTCCTAAGTGACCAAATAAATAGGTATGTAAGTGGGCCCACATTTATTTTACAAAAAAAATAATGTTAATAATAGAATCGAGTAAAGTCGGTAAAATTGTACTGAAGAACCATTTTATACAAAAATTTGCGTTAGTCTTTGCTCCAATTATATAACAGTCGTTTCGCCAACTCAGCCATTTTATCATTTTATAAAACTTCAGTTGGAATGTGTTTTTTTTTCTCTGCCAGGTTTTTTCTATCGTTAGTGGCCGGATTTATATGAAGTACAAATCAGAATTTCAACTCTATTTATCAATCTCCATAGCAATGCCTTTCAGTCAGGTAAACACATAACAAATCGGCTGAAAAGTACTGAATAAAAATGATCCCCTTGTAGAATGGCTAAAACCGAGTTCATTCAACCAATATCGCAACAACACAGTAGGCCCTTTGTATCAAAATTCGGAAATGAACTTTTCCCTTATAATTTCATCATGTGGACATCCTATGTGTTCAATCACCCCACCCGTTTAACATCTTCATCTACTATTACTCGTGACGCAGATAAACTCTTATCCAATCATAAGTGTAAGGTGTCTGAATGCTGAATTCGACGCATGCGTACTAGCTCGTTGTGACCTAAATTCCTTTAGCATGGCGTCATGGTGAACCCCGCGGGAAAATTTATACACGCTGTATGATATCTAATATCACTCAGTACCAATATTAGCAATCCCCATAGAAGAAAGTTATACCAGCTGAACATTTGGCCTTATCTTATTCTCTTTTGGATTTCAAAATTAGATCCGTGTTGTTTTTCTTTTAATGTGTACGCTAGTCCGGGACGCTAGTCTAAAACTGTTCTATTATTACATAAATGATTTAATAACAAATTTTGTTGGCCTTTGTGGCACCAGGTTCCCCCTATAACTTCTGATGACCTCGATCCTGGCAGATGTCCAGTAACTGGTGTCTGTAACGTTGTAGCGCCCAGCTGATAGAATGAAACTGATGATGCAGATCTATGACGTTTTACAGAATCTTCAGAACCAAACGAAACATTTTAGTAGAAGTTTCATAATCATCATCATCATCATCATCATCGTCATCGTCATCATCATCGTCATCATCATCATCATCACCATCATCATCATCGTCATCGTAATCGCCATCGTCATCGTCATCATCATTATCATCTTTATCCTCATCATCATCATCATCATCATCTTCAGCTTCATCTTCAGCTCTTGATAATCATTGTTATCAAGAACAACATCAGGGGTGTCATCACTGTCACTCAGTTTTGCCAATATCCCTCTAAAATATCCCTCTTAAATACAAAAATACAAATCAACCTCTTCTAAATTGTTATCGTTACGAACTAAAATACTACCTTCAAATAGGTCAGCAACGTCTGGGAAAAGCAAAATAAGAAAACCTAGACATGATTCATTCATTGTCCACTATCTCTACAACACAAACAGATAAATAATCTCTGTGAACAATTCCAGACAATTTGAGTGCCAAAACCAACATCATCGCCCCCTTAGACTTGGGAATATTTAAGTTCAGAGGCAAATCAATCAGACAATTGCATGGTCAAATGCGGTGCTAAAAATGACATTTGGTCGTATGTGGTTAGACTTAAGTGAGTGGGCCGTCGAAATTCTTGGGATCTGGATAAATACGACTTGTTTGTTGTTTTCTAAGATCGCCTTCAAAGTTACTTCACAGTGCAAGCATTCAGGGTATCTGCTATTTAATCGACAATAATTTGTTGAACTTTAATCCATGTGAACGATGTAAGCGTTAACTATATAATCCCGTTAGAAGCCTGGTAAAATGATAAAAATATAAGAATGCTAACACATTGTCAAGCATTCGGATAAATACTTTTGCGATCGTGTAAAAAGCGGCACGTTTGATATGAAATGATATATCATGGTTTGCACAGAATACAGGCCTGAAGTTTGTGTTGTGGGAAAGCGGTAACACGGACAATATAACAGAGAAACTCAAGGACAAATAAAACTTCGCCAGCGAATTATACGACGGCTACTTTTAAAATTGTATCTGCAGACTTTCAGAAAAGTTTATGCTAAATAGTTGTTCAAATAAAAGGTCCTTGGGTGACAATATGAAGTTGAACTTAGTCATGAGTCTTTATATCAAACGACGTGCCTATATGGCAATCCCCTTCAACTGCTTTTAATATGCGCATTCTTTAATATTTGGGAAGTGCTACCCACCCAAAGATTATTCTTTCCTCAACGCAAGCATCTCTTGTTGCTTTTCCAATTAATAGCTTCCAAAGAAATCATCATCACTGACAACCACAAAACCCTAAAAATATATTTCAAAAAGAGAGTACCTCCAAAATAATCAATTAATTTGAAATCCATAAATTTAAGTGAGAAAAAAGTTTTTAAATTGCTCTGGCTGTTACAAGTTGGTCACAATAATCTTTCGGCGAAAATTAGCCAAGTTCGGGTTAAGTTTAAAGGAAATATAGACCCGGCGGGTAGCACTTGGTGTTTGAAGCCTATTTGCGACGATACGAACCTGAATACCTGCAATTTCAAATATTGGTAACTATAGAGCACTCCGGGCGAAGCCTTTTTTCTCACTTAAAAGTAGTTCACAAACGGGCATCCAATTCATAATTAATTTTCGTTCTTTTATATGAAATAATTTGTTTTATGCATTCTGCCTTTATTTATTTATTTATTTACTATGGTTTATTATTTATTTATTTATTTATTATTTATTTATTTATACATGATATCCATTTGACGTTCAATAAAATATACTGGTCAGCAAATCAAATTAAAATACCGGCTTAATAATTAACATCATCGTTGCCATCTCAATCAACTGATTACAAGATCTTAAGACAGTTCCTGTGGGAAAGATTTCAGTCTTATTATTCGTTCTCCAACTGTTCACCTCACCTCAACGTCATACTAGCACAGACCTGTCAGTCTCAATGTTCTTCATCAAAGCCACACATATTATGATATACGATCCGTGACTAATGAAGCCAACCTAAAGTTTGCGTGGACGTGTGTGTCGTACGAGCTCAGAGATGTCTAGCCGTCCTGCAAATTCTTCGGATTAGTCACACCTATCATGAAATAATTGAATTGTTTGTAAACACCTGATACCTATAAATAGAGTTGAATTTGATTCAATTGAATCAGGTGTTACGATGTGATAATATTTATGACTTTTAGTCAATACTTCCCTTTTTCCACCAAAACGGCGTTCTATTTTAAAAGTTGAAAGATAAATCTGAAATGAAAACACACGGCGTGACCTATATTCATAATGTAACCTTTTATAAGGTTCAAAATATACACCTCAAAACCTGTTCACAAATTTCTCTTACAGAGCGCGTTCACATCCCCTTAGCATGACTTACTCCCTATTTAAAGCACTGTAATGAAGCTACAATAACACAATCTTCGCCTAATCTTTTTAAGATCGTCCTTGAGTTAAGACTTATAAGGTGTAAGCTGCATTTAAACAAGTGGAACTAATGTTCATGTTGATAATATCATCATATCACTTATATAGCAATCGACTAAATTATCCAGAACAATAAGAGACAGTAGTTCCAAATCAAAATAACAAGAAATCAAAACAATGAAGAAAACAATTAAAATCATGTCATATGATAGAGAATGTAGAAATGCATATTGAAATCAACCAATACAATAATAATTACTTCATTTTATTTGACAACAATTTAAGCATGTTTACCCATATTTGTGAACATTCCAGACTGCCAGAAGCTATCTTATTTTCTTGACTGCTAGTTGATGGCAGTGACATCACTGCCACTATTCATGGTGCATCTGGCATGCTTTTTGACAGATTTTGATAACACCTGGTCAGTAACTCACATGCCTTTGCTTTGTTGTTTTCTATAGACATGTTTAAGGGTATTGATCTCGCAGGTGCTAGGTAGATTAATACCTCAACTGTGTGTAGCAGACACAGTAACTCACATACCAGGCATACCATTGCTTTTGTTGTTTTCTATAGACATGTTTAAGGGTATTGATCTCACAGGTGCTAGGTGGATTAATACCCCAACTGTATGTAGCAGTCATAGTCAGCAACTCACATACTAGGCATACCATTGTTGTTGTTTTCTATAGACATATTTCAAGACATTGATCTGACAGGTACAGGGTGGATTAACACCTTAGCTGTATGTAGCAGTAAAGAAGAAAATACTCGCATTTTAAATCATGTTTATTGTTAGCAAAATAAGAAATTCTTGGGCCAGCAAATAACATGAATACGCGTGATACAAAAATTGGGATGAAGCTGTGAATCACAAAATAACCCTTTAATATAACAAACCGTATTTGTGGGACTTGGGACATCAGAATGTTGTTTGGCCTATATACCAACAGCACTGAGCATTACGGTTGCAATGCAACGGTACCTCAAACAAAGACAAAATGATTAGTCTTATGATACGTTTTTACTATGCTTTTTGATTGGACACAGCATGTAACAGTCGATCAAACTACATTATTAACCTTCATCAAGTGACACTCTTAAAAATAAAGTAAACCTTAAAACGTTGGGGTAAAGCCCTCAAAGATAAGTGTAAGCTATGCAAGAACAGGGCCACCCTCCATCACATCTTCAATCACTGTTTTATTTGCTTAGAACAGGTCAGGTGTGTATACATGGCGGTCTAATAATATATATTCTATTATATATATGCTATAAAGTACTATTAAGCAGAAAATACATGTCCGGTTAGAGAGTGCGCGATCCATGAAGGAGAGCTAAACATAAAGAATCAGGCAGTAGTCAAATTAGTAGTACATCTAGTTACTGGCAGTTTCATGCAGACTCTATGCTGGTCGCAATCTCAGGATATATATATATAATATATATTATATATAATCTAATATAGATATATTATATACTATATATATATATATATTTCTACAAATGGTTATATTAGGAGACAGTAAATAATTCATTAGCTTATAATGAGCTGTTTAGTATTTAATTAATTAATATTCAATCCTTTGTTATTCTAGTGGATTACACCTCATTGCCATAAATTTTTTGTTTTTGAAATATTCATATCCTTTGACGGAAAGTAACCGCAATTTAAAGGAAACGTTAGGGAGGACAGTAAATGTCCCCTAAAATATACATGAGTACATAACAAAAAAAGTGTCTCCCAAAGATGCGATATAGGGTTATATATAGAGATATTATATAGATATATATATATATATACTATATATATGATATATATATATTATATATATATCTATATAATATATATAGATTATATATATATATATACTTCAAAACATCTATAGAGGGACAATTAGGTATGGCATGTAGTGCCATAACAACATCCCTCAAATATATATTATGCGATCTTCAAGAGTTTTGTCAGAATAAGTCCACCGCTATTTCCATAGTTTTTACGGTGACCAATTTCACATGTTTGATCCGGGACCAGCGTTTGTATTGGGAAACCTAAAAAATATTGTCATTATATCTGTGGCTTTAGAGCTCAACATCAACAAAGTCCTTAAAAGGAAAATGAACATGCATGCTGCTCTAGTTTCCGTCATTGAATCCATCGGATTTGAGTGCGATATTGTTGCTCTAGAAATTGGTAGTCGGGGATATCCCTAGACAATCAGAGAAGATTGAAACATAATACACTTTGTCATAACCCCGTTTCGTTAAAAAAAGTTGTCCATCATTTCTTTGTTTTCCTTCTATTATTTTCAGTACGGTAGTAGTAGAAGTGGTATTCATTACTTTTTATTACAATTTAGAGGACCGAGCCCTCAGAGGTATACCCAACAATGATTAACCACTCTACTAGTACTAGCAATGACTATAGGGTATCCCTCGAAACTGACCAGGGAGAGTGAGGGGTTACCACCCTCAGTACTCTCTTCTCGAAACAGACTGTGATATACATGTACGTAGACTGAACTAACATGGGGGACGACGGCGTAACCCACCTCCGAATGACGGGATTATTTCACGTGCGTTCATTTGCTTAAGTCCAAATGAACCACAGGGAGCGCAATTATAAACTTTAAATTATCTACCTACACACATTAATCCAGAATGTAGTACCCGATTAAAATTCCATGAAAACTACGGTGATTGAATACAGGGGACCTCCTTGCAGGCCTGCACCAAAGGCGAATATCCTAACCAGTCGTCACTCTCCGCTGGGAATAGTTGCGACTAAGACTAGCAGTACTAATACTACTAATACTACTCTATACTACTAGTACTACTACTAATGCTTACTACTACGGCTACTACTTACTCTACTATGCTAGTGTTTCGTTAATCGTCCCTTAGGACATTAGAGCATAACTGGCTATGTCGCATTTTGGAATTTTTGACAATCCATGAGATCAACGAGTGGGAGGCCTCAATTATATTAACTTTGAAAACGTATAAAGTAAACATGAACGGAAGATTACTACTTATTCATGATTTTCAAATACGGCTTATACTCGATTTTCCTTTTTTAGCTAAAATCAAAATTTAACTCGTCTGTTCAAATAATGGCCATTTTTGGAAATAGCCAGTTCTGGCTCTTAAGGGGACGTAGTGGGAATATCTGCTAACAAACTAGTTACGATTACTATTCCTGCTACCAACGCTAAACATTTATTACCACCAAATAAAGAAAAAAATAAACATGATAAGGGAAAACGCATTACTGGAGCTCAGCTACACGGAAAGGAACGGCATTCAATGTCAGTTTGAAAGCATCACCGGGTACCGCCAGAGGCCAAGTCTCTCATAAGTTTCCCGCATAAAAGAAAGCAGACGCTATCAGATATGGGAACAGAGAACCGAGCAAGATTCCCTTTTAATTTACCACTATACTCTGTTTTCTTCATGTCTAATCCCGATGTTGGATGATTTTCATTACAATTTTGGCAAATCTGTTATGTCATTATTCGAGCAGGATGTGGTATAAATCTTTAGCTATAGTTGTTTTATCGAAATCGTCGCAATTATTAGAAGATCATAGCGAATTATAAAATTCTAATGTTTTCAAAGGCTCAGTCTACTAATACTCATAATTCACTAACCACTAGGTTAACAATCAGAATAAATATTGTATGTCGATAGAAGTTCTGAGAATAAGAAATTATTCTAGATTTATACACTTTTAAACCTGTGCCCTGAACTGATAACAGACAGTCAGGGGCAAATTGCTTATTTTTGCAGTTCCAAATCATTTATATTGAATTTAAAGACCGTAAAAACCCTTTGTATGATCATATTCTAGGCAAGGATGTGTTATAAATCTTCGCTAATAGTTGTTTTAAATTCGTCGCATGATTTATTAAGATCATAGCTAATTATTAATTCTAATTCTTCTAAAAGGCTCATGCTACTAATAAGTCACTAACCACTAATTAACAAGCAGAATAAATCTTGTATTTCTATAGAAGTTTTCTTAGAATAAAAATTATTCTAAGATTTATAACTTATACACTTTTTTAAAACCTGTGCCGCTGAACTGATAACCGACAGTCAGGGGCAAATTTCTTTTTTTTTGCAGTTCCAATCCATTTATCTATGGAAATTTTAACCCTTTTTCTATTAAAAATTACCATATAAGAAATTGTCACTAGGTTACACATTTGAAATAAACATTAAAAACTTGAATATGAGTACACGGATGCAAAGTACTGGCTCATTATTAGTTTTTGAGATATCCGTTTTTAAATGTAAAATATAGATTTACCCTTTGAAACCCTCAAAGTGTTTGAAGTCGCCCAGAGATTAAAAAAGTCAGTTTTTCCCAAAAAATAAAAATAAAAATGTTGTTCTGGTCATACCTTTTTTGAATCAGTATGAAAATAAAGTCCAACTGAACCAGTCTTAGGGCAGTGGCTTTTGAGATGACTACCATTTGGCAAACCACTTCCAAAGCCGCTTTTTATATGTTTTAGCCTTTAGGGAATCTATCAGGTTGTCAGGGTTAAGGTTCACAAAACCTTAGTTGCCGTGAGCAAACAAATTTAAAAAACAAATTAAAAAAAAGTCTAAAATCAGATCATTTCTGTCATTTTTATGACTATAATTGAAGATTATAATTATATTCATGTTGAGGCTATAGCTCAACGTTCTAACCCAAACAGCCTCCAGAGAGGAAAGGAAGGGGTAAAGGGATGGAAGCTAAAGGAGATTGCACATCCGTGGCGGGATTCGAACCCGGGGCCTCCGGCGCACCACTCCCATTAGCAAGGAGATCAAGCCACGAGGAAGGACCTGGGCCGGCCAGCGATTTCGTGCCCATGTGAGTGTTGGTACGATGACGTCATCGCATCTTTTTGTACTTAGTGCATTTTCTATCCTCAGCTCATTGAGTTTTATCGAGTTTTGGTCGTGTTAGGGTTAATCAGTATCAGTTGGTGAAGACGGGAGGCCATGTTCAATCACTTGGCCTTACATTTAAATAAGAGATGGGGAAACATACTGATTGTCCCCTTAAATTTGCATCTGCACACCTCATAAGAACTATAATTTTTTGCATTTAAAACCTAAAGAAGACTTTGGTTTTCACGCGCTTTGTTCATATCTTTATTTCATTGTAAAATGTAAAAGTTGTGAAAAGTTTTCTGGCAAGATTAAGTTGGTCCATTATTGTCTATAATCTGACTCCCCACATTTGAGTTGCAAGCGACACAGTTGCAACGTTTGTGTAATGTACTTACATAAAACGTTAAATATATTTAGATTAAAGATCTAATTTGCAGAAACTTGATATAGAATTTGTGGAAAAAAATGCACAAAACATCCGGATAATTACTACGAAACTTTTAAAAAAAAGCTTTTCCCAGAAACCCGTAAAACCAGAGAGTATTTAAAAACGCTAACTGTGCGAACTGTGATCACGAGACAGTTATCATGTTAATAAACATCACGTTCACTAACAACCAATAATTTATAGGCGCGTGTCCCAATAAAAAAAAGAGAAACACTTGGTGCCAGCCGCCATAAGTTTTGAACAAAGCATATGACTACTTGTTCTCTTTGTAAGGTAAGATAGGACGGGCCTGAAAAGTTCATAAAGTCCGAGTCAGTATGCTTAAGATATGATCCAAGAAATAATAATACACCGGCTTTTATATAGCGCTATTTCATCAAGATCACAGCGCTGTTGCCTATTATTATTACGCCGCCATCAGGAAATCTTCACAATCATTTCGCTTCATCTTGGCCGGTAGCTGGTCAAGCGCACAATCCTATCAGCACTTAGATAACAACTACCCGAATATCGCTTGGGTTGACGAAGCAAGTGAGGTAAAGTGCCTTTCCCAAGTACACAACACATTGACCGCAGCGGGGCTCGAACCCGCACACTTCAGATCATGAGTCGGGCGTCATATCCACTGGACCACATGTGCCCTCCCACAGGTAACCCACATGATCCATTTTACCGAATTGAGGCGCTAGTAACTACAAGTACGACCCTGTACTATATGCGTGCAGAACAACCAATATGAATCGAAGTCCAACCACCATTTTACGTCTCTAAATAGAGACGGGGGCCGTGAAATTCCTAAACTGTTTGATTCTCTTCTGGAAATACCACCAAAATCTAGGACGCCACCAGCGTCAGGAATCAGAAGAGGATCTGTCAGACAGAATTCAGCTTCCACCCGCTGATGACGGTGATTGGTATCACCGAAATATTCGGACTCCAAAATGTGAGTGTTGATGACAAGTTTTAAATTAATTCTTCATCACCATTTTACTGTTTTTAATGACTGGTGCTGCAACAGATATTAATATGTGAATGTTTCCAGTGGTAATAACAGCTAATAAAGGTACATTTTAAGACTCTTATAAGATGGAATTAGGAATAATCGTCAAACCCCTTGTATTGTCCAAATTAGACAACATTGAATTAGAGCTGATCAATCACAGCACACAAAGATTTATCTTAACCCAAAATTGAATGATAGAATGAATATACTGATATTAATATTGAGTTTTGTGCAGATGTACTAAGCAAGTTGCAATCCAACACATTTATAATCATACGTAACGTGCTGTTTGTCGATGACTTAGTCATAGTTTTATCCTATATCGTCTTTATCCACAATAAATTAACGTTTTATCATTACCAGTTTAATAATAATTAGGTAAATGCAGTTATTTAATCCAGTAAAAGTTTTTTTTCTGCAATAAATTTGGGCAAATGTTAATTGCAATCAAAATTGCATTTGCCATTCTGTTCTTCAGTGTCACCCTTGTGGTTACCAGCTCCTCATTTTGGTAAAATGGGTGTTGCGGGTTACTTGATTGCTAGGGTCACATCGTAAAAACTATTGACTCTATTGATATGATATTTTCAGGGATATTAGCTAACAACAAAAAATTAATCTAACAACAAATAACAAATAGTTATAATGCTTTTGTTCAAAACAGGCACTGTCTTTTAAAAAAGAGGTAGTGCTCTCCTAAAGCTCTAATGCAAAATTAAGGAGTATTCAGAGGTGAATTTAGAACATTTACCACTGCAATGTACATCAAAAATGATCTTCCAAGAGGAGTTACAAATCACTCTCCTACATCAGTACATTGCACTGCATCAGGGGAGCTATGAAATGCGTTAAGGAGAGCTGTAGGGGAGCGAAACTCTCACTCGCCTCAAGACAATGTGTCAAAACTTATAGCGGTTGGCACAAAGAAATTCTGGGTTTGTCATATTTCTTCAGGAAATCACACATTTCTTTAGTGAAGATGATTGAAATTGGAAAGTTATTTGAAATTTACCATTTTTTTGCTAAAAACAGTACCAGCAACAGTAAGAATAAATTGTGATTTTCAGTTCAATTTGCTTTTAAAAGGGACACATGAACATATTTTAGTTGAAGCCATTTTAACCGCATTTCATTTTTTTTTTATTTTAACAACTGAGAGAAGTTATTCTTTTAGGTAAAATAGAAATAGAAAATGTCATCCCAAATTGATATTTTTGTTTTCTTACAGCGATTTGAGGCATTTCAGGGAAAAATTCAAAGACCAGTGTGTTGTATTCTTGCGTACAAATCAATGATTACAAATCTAACCTTTTGTGAACTATTTGAAATGGTCCAATCATCTTTTAACAGTTGCCCAATAGTCTAATCGATGAAATTTAGCATAGCTATTTAATCAATCATCATAGATTTTACTGAAATTTTATGAACTTAAAAGTAAATATTTCATGTGTTATTGTAGCGTAAAATTTTGTTTATGAGTTGGCTTCTTTTTAATCATAGATGTGAATAAAATGACCTCAATACGTAAAGTTTTACTCCGAAACATGTTTTATACTAATGCCACGTACTTTATTTACACACGAAATACGTATAAATGAAAAGGAAATACCGTTTAGCTCATGGTATGTACATGTATTGTGAGTCATTTAACTGTTTAAACTTCAAATATAAGCCTACATTTACTTCTTTTCTATAATGCACAAACTTTGGAATTATTGCACTCGCACACACACTGAAATTCGAACATCGGTAAAAATGATTCTGTGTGGAGTTTCATACTTTAACTAATATCCTTTATTGTACTAGATCCCACTGCTGTCTGGACTAGCTCTCAGTTATGTGAAGGTATAGAGAGAGCAACATGGTAGCTAATAATTGCCCAATGCTAGTCCTGTTGTACGGTTAGATACAGATCAATGATAACAATTGTAACCCTTTGTTACCTATTTGAAATAATGGTTGCGTTGCAATGACTTTTTTTCACTTGCACAAAAGTCAACATAGATCTTTAATAGTGCATATTAAAATTTCCTCTGAACTTTTTAGAAATAAGAGCAAATATACCAAGTGTTACTGTAGCGTAATATTTTGTGTTCTTCTAGTCTTGTACACATTTTTTGCCAGTCTCGTGAATGTAAATACGTTCACAATTGATGCAAGAGATTTTATATATAGCATCAGTTTAATGGTTATATTGTTGGGATCCCGTTTATCTTTAGGGTGGACCAGCAGGTTGCGGAGGGTATGGTGTGGTTTCATTTTTTTCATGACTCTGGAAACTTTCTCTGTCACTCCTTTGATATACGGAAGAACAGCAAAACCTCCATTTTTCTTCTTTTAACATTCTTTGTCAGTTTCTCCATCTAATGTCGTACACGTTCAAAAATAAAAGTATTATCAACACAGACACAACTACAACGAGAACTTAAATGACTCTTAAATAAACCAATTTAACACTGTACCTGAGAGTCTCCTGAGACACCAATCTCACTCTTCAAACGCTCAAGTAAGATATCATGATCGACAGTATCGAATGCTGCAGACAGATCAAGAAGCACAATGAAAACCACATCTCGTCTGTCCACAGCATTCAGTACATACACCGTTCTTAACTCTGATGAGAGCAGTTTCAGTACTGCAGTTGGACTTTGGTAAGTTTCGCCAGGTTGTATTTTGATATGTGGTTACTAAATTGAATTTTGACAATCTTCTCAATAATTGTCGACAACAAAAAAACCCAACATGTTTGATACTAGCCTGTTTAAGTCGTTGCGTTCCAAAGATGTTTTCATCAGGATCATTGAAATTACAACCTTACTAAGAGATTTGGAGCAAATGCCAGTACTTACAAAAGGATTGATAATACGAGTGAGGGTTGGTAGAAATACCTCAAGATTACTCTTCAATAACCCGGTCGGACGGGTATGGGGTCAATAATGCTAGAATACTACTACAACTCCTGACTACTTCACTGACCTCATCAACTGAGTCACTTGGAGACCTCATGATTGATGCTACTAGTGTCAATACCAGATGGAGAACACTCAAACTCATTAGAAACATATTATCCAGTACCTCTCTGATGTTTGCAACTTTTTCTTGGAAAAAGTCAGCAAACTGGTCACACAGGGACTGAACTGATTCAGGAGATGGCAAAACCCGGTCATGTTTGCTTAGTAGAGTGTTTACAATTTTAAAAACACCCTTAGTATCAGAGCTGGATAACTTGACCTTATAGTACTCAATTTTATGAGTTTCAATAAGTTGATTCACCTTGCGTTTCTGATCAATGTATGCTTTTCTATCTTTCGGGAGTACGGGATTTTCGCCACCTTCGATCGCATATACGAATTTGTGTCTCATGCTTGATCGCATTATTGTACCAAGGGAAACGGGGTATTATTGTTCTGATTTCTCTTTTTCAGGTGCATGTTCACTGAGAACAGAAAGGATCTTTGTGTCAAACAGATCCACAATTTTGTGAACCGTATATAAATGTTTACTGCATGAAAACGAAAAATCTAACTTTGGAGTTAAGCACTATAGGTCACTAGTTCTAGTTTACTATTTTAATTATTGCACACAAAAATTATATTTCGAAATCGCTGAGTCAGCCTTTAAACTTCCAAGGACCTTTGTAAAGGAATTATTTTGTGCAAACTCGCCTCGTGTTGCAAGGCTCAGCTCGTGTTGCAAACTAGCCTCGTGTTGCAAACTCGGCTCACCGTGTTGCAAACTCGGCTCGTGTTGCAAATTCGCCTCGTGTTCGTGTTGCAAACTCGCCATGGTCATGATGGTAGTTAAAAACTCGCCGCTGTTGTGTCAAACTCGATGCGGTTGTGTCAAACTTGACGCGGGTGTGTCAAACTCGGCGCGGTTGTGTCAAACTGAACGTTTTATGTCCGAGTGTGCCATCCATACAAGTACACAAATATACACAGAGAACTCGCTACCAAAGTAATCCGTATGTGATGTGCAAACAGGCGGCACAAAAACATACTCAATATCCTCTTGACCGCTTTAGCCCTAATGTGTCTATAGTGTGACCTACATGTATTAATAGCCGGTCCATGCATTTTGTAATAATAATAATATGCGTGGGAAATATTATATGGGCGCTTCTTCTCTCACTCTGTCTGGCTCAGCAAGATATTGATTAAACTGATTGACAAACAACGTAATCAATAAAAGTGATGCTGATTTAATTGTAAAAATAAACAAAAGCGATGCTTGATGGTCAGTGGCGTGGTATTGAATTAACGTCATTGTGGTTTTTACTGCATTCCCCGGTTCCAATATCACGGCACCATTTTTGAAGATTATAACTATACTTTGAAAATGATATTTCTTATTAAATATCATTGCCGATTTTTCATTAATAGGATGTTCATATATATGTTAATTTGTTATGAACGCTCATATTGGATTTTAAGGGCACGTCGGTTATGGCTTTTTTTTTCAATGCCTAGAATTCACCATTTTTCTTTAAATAGTTAAAAGAACATATTAAAAGACCTAACAGGGCTATTTTTTCTGATTTTGTGAAATAAAAAGGGACCAGTTTTGTGAAAATAGCGATTTTGGGGGAAAATTGCTTAATATAGACATTTTAAAATTTTTTTAATGTGGAACATTTCGTTTCAAAAGATGGCTCTGTCAAGACATTTTCTACATCGAGGAGAATATTTGGCCAAATTTGATGGCAATAGCTTGAACCGTCTTTATCAAAATAAGGCTCTAATTGAAAGCTTTTAAAGTCAAGAAAAATCTAATTTGAATACAATGCAAATTAGATTGCCTATGAAGGTATTTTTATCCATGAATTTATAATTTACATTAACTTTGCTATTTGATTTGCTAAATGATATGAAAAGGCTCAGATGGAGAACAATAAGAAACAAAAGAAATGATACTTTTTTATTGTTTTTAATCATAATTTGCGTTAAATCCCAAGTTCATTCGACGATATCTTTGAACTAAGCATGCTATTTTATAGGGTTTTTAAACAGTAGATGATGGAGCAAAAAAGTGATTTTTACATCAATAGAACGCCCAGAACTAATCTTTTTAACCGCTTCAAGGTATTACCATTACCTTAAATTAATATATATATATATTGACAGTGTATCATATTGTTTTCTGAAGACACATCTGGGCATGTAAGTGAAATGTGAAAATTAATGTAATTTTATATGAAACATGCGTAAAGTAGGAACCTGTTGAAGCCTATACCATTTAAATTCACATTAATATCATGATCTCTGATGGTGACACAGCGTTGGCTCGAACTCATAAGCAGAAATCTGTTTTTTGATACATTCAAATCTAACTTGCTATTGGTAAGCCAATTGCTGACATTTACAAGATCTTAATTTACAACTTACTGCATACATAATGCCAGCATACACCCACTAATATTTACAATGATGTGCAACGGGGAAGATCCTTAATGTACATAATGAACAATATTGGTCCAAGTATAGGACCCTGTGATATACCAAATCCACTACTTGCTGAATTTGAAAATGACTGCGTTTGTCTTCAACAATGGTGATCGCTTAAAATTCCTATCGGTTTTCTACTTGTGAAAAGCTTTATTATCGGCTAATGGAAGAGGTCTCATACTGATGGTGCTCTTCACCAATCAAGTACCTTTACATTTTGCCCACTAAATTCACAGTAAATATCTGCAACCAGTATTTTGTTTATCATGGTCTTGACCATGAGTGTGTTACGCTCCGTCCAGGTCAACATTGTGTCTCGAGGTTTCTCCCGGTCGGAAATCCGACTAATTGCCATTGAAGGTATGACCCGTTTGTCTAACGTAAGACACCAATCCGCGGTGACAGTTCACCTCTACAGACCACAGTCCAAGATAAAACTTGGTGCCGAATCATTGATGAGTTTCCGACGGTTAATTTGAACTCTGCGAATGCACTTTTCCTCACTGCGAATTCTGCACTTCAAGTTCAATTCAGCCATTCGATGGTTCCTGCTCGGGACGTATCCTCGTACTTCTTTATCTTCTTCCCATTTCCCGGTTGACATTGCTCTATTTATCATTGCGTCCCACATTGCGTAGTACTGGTCTATGCATTGGCGGAAATTTATTAAAAGGGTAGGGGGATGAGTAAAGTACATGGCCCTGAATGAGAGAAAAATGCTATTTGCAAAGCAAAAGATGAAGCAAACTTATTGTATATTATAATAGTACCCGCGTAGCGTGTGCAAAAATTTTGTAGTGATAAAATATAAGAAAACTTTTTCTACGTAATTATAAAAAAGAAACGGTATTCTCAATTTTACAGGAATTTGAAAGTTCGAGGTGATCATGTTTCCCCTCTCCTCCCCTTGTCAAAGAATGAAGGATATGCCCTTCCATCCCTTACTTTTCGCATATGGGTCAAATTATGGTAAAACTTTGAGCTCCATGCTTTGAGGTATACAAAAATTACTTGACAATACATTTGGAAATGTCAAAAAATGAAAATGCAAAAATTGGCGAAAAAGAAGCAAATTTGTTTCCGTAATCTCTACTTCAGGTATATCTGTCATTGAAATTGACCTCTTATGTCATTATGTGTTTGTTTAATTGTTTGTTTCTTTGTTTCTTTCTTTCGTTTGTTGAGGGAAATTTAAGTTTCCCACATGTTTTTTCATAAGCTAGGCCTAGTCTTACAAATAACAACATAAAAATTCAAGAAACAATTAAAACAAAATAATGTTACCAATTCCAGTACAGAGAAACTGTAAATTTGCTTCAAATTCAATTATAATACGTGTAACTACAAAAACACACAATTCACGAAAGCTAAATGTGTTTTGGAGGTTAAACATTGAGGTGCATTTTCCCATAAGTTGGCACGGAAGACGTCCAATAATGTTTCTACTCTTTTAATTATATCTATAGGTACATGAATACTAAAAATCCGAATCATAGTTACGTTAATACTTTAGTCTTGGGTATTTTGGTATTTCCGTCGGCGTATAAAGGGGTCCATAGTTACACAACCTAATTACCTCACAGGAGGGCGGATTTCAATTGTCTTTCTTCAAAAGAGCAAAATAAAAAATTAGACACATACAAAAACTTCCACTCAAAAATGAGTTGCGTTCTCACGCGAGATTTCCATATGACCTACAATTTTTAAAAAATGGACGGACTTGTAAGCATGCCAGTTACACATATTTTCAACCATTTTGGGGATTGCGAGCTTTGAATTTCCATTGACCTTTGAGGCTTGACAATTTTAAACAAAGAATTCTATTGAGAGAGCCCCCGGGAGATAAAACTGTCTTTTTAATAGGGTTTGCGTAGCCTGACCCATCTGAAACACTTTTTTGACACACTATGAACTTGGAAACTAACAGGAATAAACATGTAGTTTATTCGGTTAAGGTTTCCGAATTCAATAAGTGTGTCAACCCCAAAAAGTGGGTCAGATGGGTTTCCCAAAGGGTTACCGAAACACCCTTGAATAGGCAGTTGTAGAGTGTAGGACATATTTACAAAGCTATTTGGGATCGAATACACGTGGACGATAAGTCTCCAACTGATTATAGGTCTTCACCAATTAACTGAGAGAAGTCAGCAGTTTAATAACCAATAAGTGACAAATACTTTTATATATAAGTTTAAAAGTCATTTGTCACACTTGGTGGGTAAAACTGAGATGTGCTCTATTTTACACTGACTTTTGTCATCTAAGAGTAAGAACGTCACATTACGTATGATTCTTTTGAAGACAGATTACCGTATGGCCGCTGTCCTAGAAAACGGATTTTTCATAACTGACCCATCTGACACACTTAGGATTCGGAAACCCATCACGGAATAAGCATCCAGGTTATCCGTTCCGGGGTTTACTTATTTCTAAGGTGTGTCAGAAAAAGCCTGGTCAGATGGGTCAGGTTACGGAATCCCCTAGAAAACCTAAACAACAAAACAAACTATAGATTTGGGGGAAAATCCATAACCTTCTTATAACAACCATTTTTACCCAGGCTAACAGATAAGTCGGTGGCTTGAGATGGCTTCCCAATCGTCATTGGGAAGCTATATCAAAAAAAATCTAAAAACCACTGACGTAAGACTAGGTGTGAACTCATTGAATTGCATTCTGCGTCATAAAAGGCGAAGTTTGATTTTTATATTGAAACAATTTTAATTTTTAAGCAGTGCGCATGCGGCACAAGGGGTAAATACTATGCCGAGTTTGTAATACATACCTTTGAAGGTCTATTTGGACAATTTGATACTGTTACACGATAGGGGGCCCTTGTTACTTCTGAAACGTTTGTTGTGCCTTTTGGTGGAATTTGTGTACTTTAAACATTGTAATGTTAAGAACTGCGGACATACAAAGGTTGAAAGAGAGACTTTCTCGGCCGCATTGTCCAGCAAATATAGTCATAAATGTATTAAGATAATAGAATGGTGAGAAATTATATAAACTGAGTAAATGTACGTTATCACCACGACCACCAGCTCCCCTTTCTGTTCGGGCAGGTGTCAGTTTACATTCTATACAGGGTAGAAAATGCCCTGAATAAAGATTATTGATTTTCAACTTATATAAATATAGACCGATACATTGCACATAAAGAAGTACGTGTATGGAAAGAGGAGGAGTGAATTTAACTTCTGTAAATTCCTAACGTCGATTCGCTAAGAACGGTTGGTTAAATATATAAAGAAAGTGTTTTAATGAAATGGTATAACAGGTTCTTAATGTGAGTTGATTGAAAGGTGAAAGTTGGTATAACAAGGCAATATAAAAAAATGCAAGAACACTTATAATGTACTATACGGTTGTCCCACTACTTTGTTTACCTTCCAAGCACTGTTGGTGTTTTTTTTTTTCTCTTTTTTTCAAGATTTCAAGTAACTATTTCTCGTTAGGCAAGTATGAAACAGTGGACTTAGCTACAATCATGGGTGCGTAGGCTTCTAAGTAATGGACCATTGATGGATGCATGCCTAAATTATGGTTCCATATCTGCAAGAAACTGGCAAAACGGCAACCGAGGGAAGAATCAAGAAATTCACCTGGAAGAATAAGATTTTTTCGAGGATATTGATATTTTTACTCACGGAATACAACATTTGAAAATATTCAGAACATCAATATGCGCATGTCCGAAGGTCAAAAACATTGTTATGCAATAACTACACGGAGTTACAAAATTGCATGAATCGATACTCAGCTTCTCTGTTTTTTTTTCTCACCGATGCTCTCTCTGGGCAAAGGTCAAAACTGCTCGCAATTAAGTGCCATCTTTTCCTTCTCAGTCTGGTTTACAAGGTTGGCAACACGACGAGATTTTAAGGCACCCCAATATTGTGTCAAAATAATAATTCAGTCGACTAGACCTCATAGATTTCTTACCTTTATTTGGCTACAGAAATGCCTTAAAAGAGAGAAAAATGTGATTCTTTGTTGCTGATATTTCATATAAAAATAGGCTGAATTCATTTGGTCCTATAGAAATATTAGAAATTCAACAAATTGCTTGTACCAAAGAAACATTTCTCAGCTGAAAACTTCAGGTGGCGTTGTTTTCAGGGAAAGTGTACATCAGAGGCAAAATCAGATTTTCGCTTTTTTAGGGACACAGGATATGTGAAATCTATGTTTGCACCTTTAATGTACCGTCATACTGTTTGTTTATTTCACAACCAAAAAAGTGGGCTACACGGTCATAATTATGAAAGGAGAAACAAGAGAAACAAATAAGTACAAGAAGAATATATACCAATTTTGTTAAGTCACGCTGACTTCTCCGTAAATGCAGAACTTATTGCATTGACCAGAAGATAGATCCGTTATGGTTTGTAAACAAACGGTGTGAAACACCCTGAAACAAATCATAAGGACGAGGAGGAAAAAGAAACGTTAATACGGGATAAGACAAAAGAAAGCAATGTCACATGTAACCGAAAACCCGTCAAAAACAAATACCACGTTTTGAAAAACGGGTTCTAAGCTCATCTTATGTTACAAGCGTGTAACCGTATGGCTGTTAAAGAGGGATGACACGATTGAAGTAAATAAGGTTTTCATCTTGATAGAATTGCCTCAGCCTATATAAAACCCCTGTAAAGTTTTGCGCGCCGATATTTCAACCCATTTGAGTTTAGAGCTAAAAAGGGAGTGTTGTTTAATCCTAATTTGTAATCAGTGTAAATGAGATAAATAGGAGCTTTCTTCAGTCAGATACAAACTTCTACCACTTCCGGGAAAATTGGGGTTCTGGGGGGACGAAGGTATAGGTCATTTTAATATCTTGTAATGTTTATTAACGAGATTTTGATTTCTATTCCAGCACCACAATTTTATTAGGCTACATAATTTTAATGTGTTACAGATAGCTAATCGTTTTCCCATGGATACCGGGCGGTTCGGTAATCTGGGCACTTTATTCATTTGGAGTTAACAACAAAAACGATACAAATCAACAAATCAATTATGGCTTTCTTAATTGTCCCGGGCCCGGAGCAGCAGCAAGGCCTGACTACCACGGACCAATGAGTCTTTGTCTGCAAATCGCGTCATTCATTGCGTTTGCTGTAGGTTAAATTGTAAGATGGTTGTGAAACTAGTTACAATTAGCAACATTTTTGTCCCAAGTTTGGACCAACCTTTCAAAAAACATGTGAAAACCTGCATTATATGTATGACTGACATGAGCATTTAGAGATCGAAAGATTTCTTGGGCAAATTTTCATAACCCCAGCTACGTCGAGGACGCAGAAAAAAGGTTGAATTGTTGGCAATTCCAATATGGTGCATAGCTGTCATCTGAGTTATGCTTTACTTTCAACCGATTTTCGACCGATTTTCGATGGAAGCGACTTTGTACAGCGTCGACCTATAAAGAATTTCATTTTTCGTCCAAAAAGAAAAATTTGCTTTAACTGGATCTCTATTTAACAGGATTAATGAATAGTACCTGAGCCATCCATGTTGGGGTTGGGTGGCGTAATTCATTATCCAATCAAAAGTCACCCAATCAAATTCATTTGCTGTCGACAGGTGAGCACAGTGTGGAATGTCATAAATGGGCGTTGATATTAAAAAGTTTAATGAGGTAGCGGATGGCATACAGATATGTAGCTTCTTTTGATCTCTTAAAATGCCTTGATTTTAATTCACTGTTTTTAACGCGCTTTATATTTAGGACGTTACCAGGGTCCTTCCTTTTCCCATCTGCAGTGCATCGAAATTAGAAAAGTATTGGTTTTGCGAATCACTACAGTTGGAGAACTGAAATCTTATTATATTCTTCTCATTTAATTGCAGAGAAAAAATGATGTACAAACTTGATATTGTGGTGATTGCGGCTCTGATTAAATACGTTCAAATATACATGAGAACTAGGCCTACTCCTTTTAGTGCCGGGTTATCCTGATCTGTACGTCCAAGTACAGAGCTTTATCACTAGAGTATGTCCCCTACAAAATTTCATAAGCAGTAATGGAAATTTAAAACGTAAAAATGGAAAATGAAAAAGATGAAACAATGGCAAAATCGAACAACAGAAAGAAACTGACAATAAATAAAAAACTGACGAAGTAGGACCGTAAAATGGAAGAAAAGATGGAAGACTGAATTTCAAAATAGAAATCGATAGAAAACAAAAAGAAACAAAAGGAGAAAGAAAATTAAAATTTTAAAAATCAAAATTTTGAAAACGAAAGCGTGAAAGAAAGTTAGATTGAAAAAGAAAGATGAGAGAAAGACACTTTAATAATCCCTAGTTACGCTACATCAAAGGGACAATTTGTAATTCATAGCCTCGTCCTGCTGAAAAAAAGTTTTATGTCACTGAACTACGCGTCAAGTGCCTATAATTTTACGTATATTGGTGATCTTCAAGCCGAGATTACTCCACTCTCTGTTCCTAGATCTAAATGGAAGGCAGTGGATTAGTGTCTTTATTTATAATGTCATTATGAAAGTTTTCTGCAAATCGCCTGCAAAGATATGGGCGCATTATTCTGCAAGACCATCTTGCCTCAATGGATATCTACACTTTGAGAGGAAAAGAATACATTTTATGGCGACTCTTTGCTCAATCTAAAAGGGTATCACCAGTTTGGTACAACATCTTTGAAAACACAAATTTAGGAAAACATGAAAAGAATGGCGTGAAAGAATGGAGTGACGTTGAGTTGGAATGATCAGCTGGCGCGAATGTGTTTCTTTTTTCTCCGAGATAGAGTATGTGACCAATAGTAAACGATTGCCCACGCCTATTCATAGATAATATCGGGTGCTTTGCACTTTTCCAAGCCCTGAATGTCAAGGAAAAAGCGCTCTCTTAAAGGTAATAAAAGTAGCACATTTAAACACTTTCCCATTCCTCAAAGGCCCGCTCTAAGTCATATTTCCAGGTTATATTCGGCAATTTAGTGGTTACATCTGTAAATATTTTATAGCTTTTACGAGGTAACAATTTTTAGCGATCGTTTCTTTTTTCGCGATTTTGAAAAAGAAGCAAGTGCACGTATTAAGTGTATTCCAGAAAAAAATATATTTTAAAGATAATGTAATTTCTGGTCCAGTATACTGAATTACTTTATCAGTGCTATGTGCATACGTGTTGTTTAATTTTCAACATTGAATCAGATCTCGAAAAGCGTGAATATATAAGACAGCGGAATTCTCTTCTTCTTTTCTAGTTTGGAAGTGAAAAGGGGCAACAAAAGGACTGGGATGCATTTGAAAAGTTCGTTGGTGTAAAAGTACTTTAACATACTCAAATAGGTCTACAACGGCTATCTGTGAATCTTATGAACACATCTCCAGACGTATTTTTAACAACAAAAATAAACAGATAATAAATCAAAATATCGGGATATCATTCACTTATTTTATTGTATTTACTGATGTGAAAAACACATTAAATGCGTGTCTGTGGTTTAGTAGCCATAGTGCAAAGAAGGAATTCGCATATTCGTTACCTCGCGCAATGTATTTATTTCATATATTATATATTTCTGTTAGCATAAGAGATCATAATTATGGGAGTATTTAGACAACATTTGAATTCAAAAACCTTTCAAGTCACGCTATCCTTAGCCTCGAACGCGTGGGCAAACCTCTGGCTATAGTATAATCATCTTCTAGATCTTTGTCGTTCTTGAATAAAGCTCGTGCACGCAGAAAAAGCGTCATTTCATAAGTAACTTTGCAAAATCTACAATATTACAATTATAAGGAAGACGAAATATTTATGTATCTTGTTCACGTTACACAGTATAATCCACAAACCTTTAGCTCGAACATTATTCCTTCTACATGACTGGATGGAGCAGCTATAAAGTGATATTACTAAACTCGTTAAAGGCTGATTCAGAGATTTCGAATGTATTTTTTTGCGTATTCATTAAAAAATTCCAATTAAAATTTTCAATTAAAACTAAAGATAGTCACATAAAACGCTCAATTCCAAGGTTGGCGATGAATCGGAACGTTCGTTTTGTTTTTTAAACATTATTTTGTGTATAGTATAACAGTACCATTGGATACTGCGTACAACGGAATCTATTATAAAGTTGCGATTTTGAAGGAGATCGATTTGAGTTTAGCTATTTAACCCAGTAATTAGTATGTGGACAAGCATTATTTATATGCTAAAACATCGATTTGTTAAAAAATTGGGGGCACCATCCTTGGGAAAGTCGGCCTTTAACATGCGTGCACATTCACTGCGGCATCGCGCATCGTCAAGCATGTCAAGCCAGTAATCGTTTGTGTTGAAAAAAATGCCACACTTTGTCGGTTTTTTTTTTTGTGTGTGCTTGTTTTTTGTTTAACATAGCGCAATATAGAAAATCCTTGCAACCAAAGGTCAATTCTAGGCCAGTACAAAATCCTTTGACGAATTTGAAATAATGTTACGTCTAAAACACTAAAAACAAAAGGTCAATTAGAGATCAACATAGTATTCATTGATGAACCATAAAGTGATTTCCAATATGTCCAGAATTTGTTTCCATAGTTACTTACTAGGGAACTCTGGCATGCATTTAAACATGTTATATACAATGTAGGTCTAAAAGTGAAATATGTCTCTACAAAGTGCAATACTTCAAGTTATACTGATCTGAGAAAAAAACCTGATGATTACAGAGCAGGTCAAAATTATAGTTAAAAGTATCCAACTTCTATTATTAAAACAATAGATTTGAACTAAATTGAAGTTATCCTTGGATAAAGGACGTAATGGCGTTATGGTATGTATACATGATGAAGGCATGGGTACATGATGATGTAAAATGTGTGTGCACCGTGCCGAAAAGAAAATATAGGTGTACGACCCAAATGTGTAATGTACAACTACTGCAGACCTACATGATGATGCAAATGTATGGGTATGATGATGATATATATATAGGAATCAGTACGTAATGATGCAATGCCGTAAAGGTATGTGTACATGATGATGTCAAGTACGTAAAGTTATGATTATGCAAGTAGTGGCTACACAAATGATGTAAAGATATGGCTACATGATGGTGCAAAAGTGTGACCACATGATGTAAAGGTGTGTGTACATGCTGATGATGTCACATGATGTAAAGTCATACATGATTATGCAAAGTGTGGCCGACTACTCGAATTGTGTAAAGGTGGCTATCTTATACATGATTCTGCAAAGGTGTGGCTACGTGATGTAAAGGTATGTTTATATAATGAATAGGTATGGGTACACGATGTAACTATGGGTACATGATAATTATGCAATGGTAAGGCTACATAATGTAAAGGTATGGGTAAATGATCATGATACAAAGGTATTGCTATATAATGTAAACGTGGTAAAGGTATGGATACATATTGATACAAAGGAATGGGTACATGATAATTATGCAATGGTAGGCTACATGAGTAAGGTATGGGTACCGTATGCAAAGGTATGGGCAGTACATGGTAATTATGCAATGGTAAGACTACATGATGTAAAGACATGGGTACATGATCATGATGCAAAGGAATGGCTATATGATGTAAACATGATATGGGTACATAATGATATACAATGATATGGGTACAATGAGAAAGCAAAGGTAGTGTATGGGTACATTAGGATGCACAGGTATTTGTTTGTAGTTGGTAATTTAAAAGTACATGTATGTGTACACGTGAATTAAACAGCTTTTACAAATATTTATTTTGTTAATGCTGCAGAACCATGATCAATATCATAAGGAATCTCTGAGGAATGCAGAAATGAAAGAAAAGAGCTGCAAACACTTCTAGCTAATATATACGTAATAAACAGAAATCATATAAACCACTGAAATATCTTAAAGGGGCATTTTCGTGTCCATAACCTCGTCCCCCCTATTTACCTCGAAAAAGTTTAGATTTTTATATCATCTGAACCGTTTAGCATAGTAATCCATGTGGTAACCAAATCTTACTGCAAATTTGGTCGTACCTGTAAGCAATTCACGATTTGTATTTTCTGTCCCGTAAAACGAGATGTAAGAGAAAATAAGAGAAGTTGATATGGGGTCACAAAATTACGCACATGGCCTATGGGACGCTGGTCAACACTATTTTGCCAACACAAACACCGCAGCTCAGGATCAACTCACTTTTGTGATAAGCTTTTGTTTCCAAGGATATCTAGTGAACCATAATAAACAGAAGGTGCTGGAATCAAACAAATGCACCTTTACTAATTGAAATGCACCCTTAATTTTTTTTAGAATAACATTTTCTAAAATTTTACTTCTTTTATTCTTAAGCTAACTACGTGAATGTATACACAATTGCAAATATGTCGTTTTTTCTGTGTTGGGTTATATTTATCAACACTACAAATACTTCAAAGTTCAGTCAACCATATACTTCATCCGTTTGCGGAAAAAGCACAGCGACCTTTTTAGACAACCCGGTTACTTGGCACACGGTGGGAAATAACCTGTAATTTATACCTTGTTGAAATAGTCCTTATTGGACGTGTTATTGTACCTCAACTGGGGAACTTTGCATAACAAAAACATACAAATTTAACTTTTGTAGCCGTTTAGTGTCGGCAGGCGTTTACAAAACAGTGGTGTATCGACGACGTAAGGCGACGAAAACATAGAATCACTATCGATATATTGGAATCGTACGTTGCAGGTGCTTGTCTGTCGACCATTCTTTGGTCCATTTAAATCATAAACTTAAAACATGTTGAGAACGTGGTTCAAACTAGTGTTTAGGGTATTAACATGTCAGATCGCTTACACTCTAAGCCCGTCCATGTCTACTCCCCTACCACCAATGTCTATAAGCTTCTATAAGACTGATTACTGATTTTAAACAGAAATTTCAAGAATTAAAATGTGGTGCAGCTAGTGTCTAGAAAATTTAAAGCTCACTAGATTTGTAATTATTCTTATTACACCTTTATCCATTGTTGAAAAAGGCACATTTTAAAGTGTACTAACAGCTAATTTTTAATTTAAGAAGTATGTTTTAAAATATTCTTCGCGGTCTCAAAGAAATAATATCTACTGCCATATTGATTGCCTTATTAGCAAATTAACTATCAATGTTGCACATGGAGGTGGCCATGTTCGGCATTGGTGACGTCCGCTCGGCATTGGGCGGTGTATTCCGTTGTAAGCATAGATAAAAACAGGTGAATCTAAGGAATGTCTAGGGTACTCCTTTCTTCAGAAAATGGATTACAATAGTGTTCCAGTAGAAAAGCAGTAACCATCGATGAAAACTTGGGGCGGATTTGAACAGAATTTAGCTGAAAAGGTTTGGTTATGGCATTACTAGTCCTTCACGGCGTACTTATTCAGACACACTATGTGCTATATACCATCATGACTTCAATTTTTTCTCGTGGGCCGTCAAAATGGTTGGCATCATACGGACTATATGAAAACGTTTTACTTTGAGAGCATAATATAGTGGTCATTTTTCTGACTGAAAGACTTCATTTGAAACCAAATGTATTTATAATATGTTGAAGCGCCAATTATATAAGCCTGGCTTTCGCTTAAATACCTCATATTGGTTTAATCTAACATTCTTCATTGTCGTAATTGCCAGCAGGTATTAATAGCCTAACTTTCAACGTGTAAGTTATCTTTCATGCTACACCTTCATGAAAATTGAAATTGTCATTTTGATGGACCGTTACTAAATTTAAGGAAAACTATAAATTCATAAGTCGTCATTTAATTTGTTCACTCAACTTTATTTGTAATGTATACTAGAAATTTTGAATTTAATCAATTTTGTCCCTTTGTCTGCAATTTTAAACGTTAAATTATATAAGGCATTGAAAATATCTGTGATGATAAAAATAATTTGAAAAGCTGATAACTATTAATTGAACATAATGAAAACATATTAGCCAGTTTATTTTCTTGAATCACCATTTTTATTTTCTTGAATCATTTGACTCACAATTTTAAATTTGCCAATAAAACCATTTCTCGTGACAAATACATGTTTTTTCAGTATAGTATAATTTTTCTCATCCCATCTGGAAAATATTCTGCCTAAATTCTTTCCCATTATTTTACTGCAAGCTTATCGCATATAAGTTGCTTACGGTTACCCGATTTGTAATCCATTGGCTATGGTAATACCATCGCAAGTACCTTCTTACGTTAGTAATGCATATTTGGCAATTGTTGACGATGATTTGTTTCATAGAATTACATGAAACTCACTATGGTGTAATCGAATGGACAGTGAAACTGTCTTAAACACAGAACCCATACCTTTAGGGACGCACCATTTACTTCAAGGGGGGGGGGTGGGAATTTTTCTTTAAAAAAAAACTTCACCACATATGTAGCAAAAAAAAACTTTTCACCCCCGCTTTCCATTAAAACAAAAATTACCCGCACCTTATACACATCCTCAAGTATAGGCCAAAAAAATCCAGCCTATGACTTGAAGAAAAAAAAAACCTGCCTCCAAAAGCCAACGAAAAAAAAAAAACTTTCCCTCACCCAAACTTCCAACCCCCCCTGAAGTCTAATGGTGCTTCCCTAAATTCACAAAACTTATCGGACTGGCTATAGTACTGAAACAAATTGAGTATCTCAAAATAACTAATAATGTGACCGTGTAGAAAACGCTCTTTTAAAATATCTCTTCAACGATCGTATTTCATACCGCACTTTGTCAAGTAATGCACCCCCTTATAGCATCGACATTGGTTCTTTGTTGTTATCTGAATCATCAAGTTCAAATGTTATACTGAACCCATCATAATTGACTCCTCGACTCACCTACTCCCACCATATGATATAAGTAATCATTGATAAACCCTTGACCTTGGAAACGAGTACACTTGATCCATTTCAATACAAGGGTCCTTCGTTTACTGTGACATGTCTGCGTGACGTAAACCTCAAGTTCACCTCCCAAATGTTACCCCCATTTAACTACTCAACATCTTAACAACACGAATAATTATAACAATGTCATAAACAGCATGTGTGGTTAAATTTGCTACTAACTTTGATACCGACATGATATGAACTTGGTCGATTTGGTTCTTTTTAACTTTGTTGTCACTAATTAATTAGTATCAAGCTATCGCCAACGGGCCCGCTACACGCAGGCTTCGTCAGCGGGGCGGTGAGCGTATGGGACGTTAGCACCTGGACACCAAGGGACGCAGGCAATGGCCACCTAGCGAGTGTGAGAAGCTTGAGTAGTCGAATGGCCTCGAGTATTGAGCAAGAAAGTATGAAATTATGTCAAAAATCAGGAAAACGTCTTGACCTCGGTGTGAAGAGGTTTCCTAAAGTGCATCAGTGAATGTACTTTGTCACAGCACTAGATGCTTCATTTTAAAATGCGAAAGATGGCATGAATAGATAAGGTTGTGTTACAATCAGATTTGTATTCTGAAGAATAAAACATAATGACACAAAATTGTGTTCATGTTGATGCTCTCAATTCGATTTTTCATACCCCTAATGAAGAAAATTGATATCTTTTGATTTTTTCACTTTCATGATCTCATTTTGAGTTATATCTTTTACAATGGGGCACTTCGGGAAAGTCAAGTATTTTTCCAAGTTATTGATTCTGTTGGTCGCTTAGTATTGGTCTGTTTTTTGTTAGTTGTTTGTTTGTTTGTTTGTTTGTTTTTTTTTTTTGCAGACAGGAGTTTCTTTAAAATGAGTATACAGTGTAGGTCGAATTGTGCCGGGGTTAATTTGTAAAAGGAATTGTACAAACGCATGACTTGTTTGATTCGCAGAGAACATCAGGGAGGGAAAGAGAGAGATGAGAGAGAGAAAGAGAGAGAGAGAGGAGAAAACGAGAGAGGAGAGGAAAGAGAGAGAGGAGAGAGAGAGGAGAGGAAAGAGAGAGAGGAGAGAGAGGAGAGGAAAGAGAGAGAGGAGAGAGAGAGGAGAGAGAAATGGAGAGGAGAGAGGAGGCAAAAATTGTTATTTTTTTAATAAACTTAAATGTTACGTAATATTGATCGTATCAGGATAAAATCGAGATATTAATAATCAACAAATTGGCGGGAAATGCTTTGAAATGTTTTACTACAGTATATAGCAATGGTAACAATTCCAAAAACACATAATTTCTTCTTTTCAAAATAAATGTTTTAATGTTGAATTTGGGAATTGTATGGTTAGTTAAAAAGAATGAAAGCTTTGGGAGCGTACTTGATATTAGTTGGCATATTGTATGTACATAGAGAAATTACCTGCTAGGGGATTTCGGTTATTTAATAGGTCGGTTATCAGGTGCAAGTCGGTTAACAAGTGTCATCAAACCAATCAAAAGCTATTAAATTATATTTCATCGAAATTATTTATGCTTGGAATTCCTGGTCCATGACTCGCAGTACATCGATATGAATGATATTTGCACTTGTAAGAGTTTTTTTTTATTTTTTTTTAATTCATTAGAACTTGTCCATGTTGAACTTTATTCCCCAAACAATCCTCATTTATGATCAGATATTCACCAAAACACAAGTTCCGATAGACGATTCCATCCATCGATAAGACAAATGAAATGGAATTTACCATATTAATAAAAGCTAGTTTCCAAGAAACCAAACAAATCGGAAGTAAAACATGGAAGCAACATTGTAAAGCATCTACTGGCATCGGAACCGCCCGTCCGTCTAGTGAAGCTCAATAATGAAAAAAACATCCTTTACAATCAGGATGCTCGTTGCCAGAAGTATTTTCTTCCGGATGAACACACTGAAGAGGCTACCGGTTTTTATTTTTGCATCCGGGGTCTTTTTCTTTGAGCTTTCCGCTCTTCTCACCAGCATAGCCACCTCAATATTTAAACATTTTCTACCTCTTCAATGATGATAATAATAACAAACCAATCAGTAGGTATCAGTCGGACCTGGTTACGTAGTCTGGGCAACCGTTGGACAAGATGGGTCCGGGCTAGACACCCCTTCCTCATATTTAGGGGCCATAGGTCATTTTAGGTTTGACTGGATAATACCAAAATTAATTATGGACCAATATTACAAAGAATTATTTAATTATATAATTGATTCAGACTACCATGGATAAAACCAAAGTTCCGGCTCTTTAATCGGACCCCGGATTCTGAGGACGCGTTTACATAATTATGGACGTCTACCAGACTGGTAGAATTTCACCCTTTTAGTAATGATCCAAGCAGAACAAATATTCAAATGAGCTCATTAATATGTGCAAATAATAATGACACAGTGCGTTACTATGACTTACATCCACCACTACCCACATACCAAGTTTCGTCATGATAAACCTTGACCTTCGCGAACGAGTAAACTTGATCCATTCATACAAGTCTCGTTAGTGCCATGTCTGCGTGACGTAACCTCAATTTCCCCTCCCCCAACTCTTTTACCCCCATTTAAAATAAACTCAACCTCTTAACAACACGAATAATTATAAGCAAGGTCATAAACAGCCTGTGTGGATAAATTTTGCTAATAACTTCGATAACCGACATTATTACTTGGTCGCATTTGGTATCTTTTTTAACTTTTTTCTGTCCCTAATTAATTAGTATCAAGCTATACGCCAACGGGCCCTCTACACCCATGTTTCGTCAGCGGGGCGTTGAGCGTAGGCTACTTATAATCACCTGGACATCAATGGACGCAGGCTATGGCCACCTAGCGAGTTGTGAGAATCTTGAGTAGTTCTAATGGCCCTCGTTATTGGACAAGAAAGTATGCAATTATGTCAAAATCAGGAAAAGTCTTGACCTCGTGTTAAAGAGGTTTCCCTAAAGTCATCAGTGAATGTACTTTGTCACAGCACTAGATGCTATCATTTTAATTAGAAATGTGAAAGATGGCATGAATAGATAGGTTGTGTAGCAATCAGATTTGTCTTCTGAGAATATAACAAATTGACAACAAAATTGTTTTCATGTTGATGCCCAATCGATTTTTCATACCCCCTAATGAAGAAATTGATATCTTTTGATTTTTTTCACTTCATTAGATCTCTTTTAAATTATATCTTTTACAATGGGCACTTCGGGAAAGTTCAATATTTTTCCAAGAGTTATTGATTCTGTGGTCGACTTAGTATTGGGTCTGTTTTTTGTTAGTTTGTTTGTTTGTTTGTTTGTTTTTTTTTTTTTTTTGCAGAAGGAGTTTCTTTAAAATGAGTATACAGTGTAGTCGAATTGTGCCGGGGTTAATTTGTAAAAGAATGTTACAACCATGACTTTGTTTGATTCGCAGAGAATCAGGGGAGGAAAGAGAGAGATGAGAGAGAGAAAGAGAGAGAGAAACGAGAGAGGAGATGAACGAGAGAGAAGGAGCGAATCAGTTCTACGCCTAATCGAACGTCGATAGCGATTATTGCAGCTAGTATAGGATCGATATCATCAGGAATAGAAAATGTCATAGTAGATAGGAGGCCAAACCAATTGTTATTTTTTTTTAATAAACTTCCATTTCCGTAATCCTTGATCGTATCCAAGGATAAACGATATATTAAATAATCAACAAATTGGCGGGAAATGCTTTGAAATGTTTTTACTACATTCTCTAGCAATGGTAAACAATTCCAAAAACCCATATTTTCTTCTTTTCAAAATAAATGTTTTAATGTTTAATTTGGGAATTGGTATGGTTAGATTAAAAAGAATGAAAGCTTTGGAGCGTACTTGCTATTAGTTGGCATATTGTAGTCAACATAGAGAATTAACCACCCTGCTAGTTGGATTTCGGTTATTTATAGGTCGGTTATCAGGTGCACAGAAGTCGGTTTAACAAGTGTCCCAACAAACCATCAAAAGCTATTAAATTATATTTCATCGAAATTATTTATGCTTGGATTCCTGTCCATGACTCCGCAGTACAATCGATATGAATGATATGTGCACTTGTAAGAGTTTTTTTTAATTTTTTTTTCTTTTTAAATTCTTATAACTTGATCCATGTTTGAACTATTCCAAACATCCTCATTTATTATCAGATCTTCACCAAACACAAGTTCCGATAGACGATTCCATCCATCGATAAGCACATGAATTGAATTTTACTCTATATTAATAAAGCTACATTTCCCAAGAAAACCAAACAATCGGAAGTAAAACATGGAAGCAACATTGTAAAGCATCCTACTCTGCAGCCGGAACCGCCCGTCCGTCTAGTGAAGCTCAATAATGAAAAAAACTCCTTTACAATCAGGATGCGCGTTGCCAGAAGTATTTTCTTCCGGATGAACACACGTGAAGATGCTACCGGTTTTTTATTTTTTTTTGCATCCGGGGTCTTTTTTCTTTGAGCTTATCCCGCTCCTTCTCACCAGCATAGCCACCTCAATATTTAAACATTCGACCTCTTCATGATGATAATAATAACAAACCAATCAGTAGGTATCAGTCGGACTGGTTACGTAGGTCTGGGCACGTTTTTTGGACAATATTGGTCCGGGCTAGACCTACACCCCTTCCGACCCCCCTTCCTCATATTTAGGGGCCATAGGCATTTTCGGTTTGACTGATAATACCAAAATTAAGTATTGACGCAATATTACAAAGAATTATTTAATTATATAATTATTCCGACTACCATGGCTAAAACCAAAGTTCCGGCCTCTTTAATCGGAATGCGGACCCCGGATTCTGAGGAAGACCCGCGTTTCCTAATATGGACGTCTACCAACTGTAGAATTTCACACCTTTTATAATGATCCAAGCAAACAATATTCAAATGATCTCATTAATATGCAAATAATTCATTACACCGTGCCGTGATATGATTACATCCCCCACTACCCACATACCAAGTTTCGTCAAATTTGGACACTGGGATCTGGTTTGTTCATTTTTGTAGTAATGAGGCAATCAAGAAATATGCCAGATGAGCTCCATCACCTACCCAACATACCAAGGTTCGTGCACATTCCGGATAATGGAATCCGTTAAAAGTTTCACACCTTTTAGTTACTTTGTTGTAGCAAGCACTTTATCACCAATGACAATTGTTATTATTATAAAAGCATACCCATGTGTGAAAGCAGTGAGCATGTAAGAGAGACTTCTGCACGCAGAAAACTTGGTTAGAGAGAGAGTTTGCACAACTTTTTCGGGGAATAAGAGTGGAAAGTCAGAAATACTCAAAGTATGACCTTTGACCTTCAGACCTGTCTGTCCAGGCGCAAGTTAAGAGTACATACTATGGTCCTGTGGTACAAGTGTCATCTAATCGTCAGGGGTCTGATGGTTACCGGTGGAGACAAGACCAAGACGGACTGATGGACGACTACAGATTTCGCATGACAAAATCACCCATGCCCTTTTGGTGCCAGAGAGGAATGTTTTATTTCCTCTCTGAAGAGCATATTTTTCCTTCCTCCCATGCATCTGATTACCATGATTACAGAGTAATTTTCTCACAGGAGCCACTCTTCATATTACCGGTCACATATACATGTATAGACCAGTTTTTAACATCCCTACGTCACGTCTTTTGTGCCTGCGAATCGTTATGGCCCCCATCTATTAAACTTTACAGATACATTGGCCCAGTGTGTAACAGTCAGGCCGACCTTTTCCAAGATACTCAGGCCCTAACTTTTACAAACCTTGCTGTTTAACTGGTCTATAAGGTGGTGGGGTACACCCTTATTTTGTGTCCAGTTCTGTTGATTTTGAAACACATTTGACATTACGGTTAATTCTTTAAGTGCCTTTTTTTATATTATTGATAGCAGAATCCACATGCTTGGGTTATCACATTACGCAAACAATTTTTCTTTTGTTAAAGTAATGTAGAATGAAGTCCTTGTTCATGCTTTAGCACCCACCTTTTTCTTTTTTCTTTTCGTTTTTTTTTTCATCAACCTTGGTGATTTACAATTTTATGTTCTAAACTAGGTATGCATATGCAAAGGTTGTAAACAATGTCTTTACATGTGTTCCGGACATGTCCTTGAAATGGACATGCCGTAATCATGAAAACTTCAGATGCATGTGTCTGTCTGAAACCCATGATCCAAAACAATTTAGGATATACCTTCAGCAAGTACTTGGGGACCCAAAATCCATACTTGACTTAAACTGGCTTTGGTAGACACGCACGTCTTACTTTAAGACATGTCTTTGTGTGAGTTTGAGGCGTCTTACATACAACTTGAGTATGGCAAACCTCAACGATCCAATCATGGCGAGTTTTCCCGCGTATGGCGAGTTTCACGCGCTGCAGCGCTGTGTATCGAGTTTTCCTCGCCATATGTCGAGTGATGTCAGGTTTATATGTCGAGTTTACAGCGCTATGTGTCCCCATTTTGCCCTCTATACATCGAGTTGTGCTCTTTATATGAGTTTGACATAATCATTCCAGTTTTAATTATTACTACGCTGCCCACACGTAACAAATCATGGCGAGTTTTCCCGCCGCGCATGTCGAGTTTCCCTCGCGTCTTGTGGATCGAGTTTTCCTCGCCATATGTCGAGTGTGGCAGCGTAATATGAGTCGAGTTTACAGCGCTATATTGTCCAGTTTGCCCTCTATAAATCGAGTTTTTGTCTCTCTATATGGTGAGTTTTGACATAAATCTTCCATTTTCAAATCTCGAATGCATTTTTTCTTCAACATGGAGAAAACTCGACAGAGATTATTTTTGGGTATGGTAAAAAAATCATGTCCGAGTTTGCTCATGTTGAGAAAAAAATCATGTCCGCGTTTGCTCATGTTGAAAAAAAATATGTCGAGTTTGCTCATGTTGAGAAAAAAATCATGCCAGTGTGCACATGTTGAAAAAAATCAGGTCCAGTTTTTTTTAAAACTCGGCATGATTTATTCTGGGACATGATGTAATTCTGGACTGATTTATGAAACTCGGCACATAGAGTTCAAACTTGATAGGCCGCGCTGTAAACTCGACATATATCGGGGTAAACTCGATATAACCGCGCAATGAACCTCTCCATGATTTGATACGTGGGAGCTGTGCCATAACTGAGAAACACTATAGTTCTAAAAACATTCCTTAAATGTAAATAAGTGAAACATTCACTCTCTAACCGAGTGAACTTCGGAAAATTCACACCAAAAAGAGGGAACTATAAAGAAGATAAAAGAGTGATGTTCACACAGCCAGTATTGCGCACCTGCATTGATCCACTCTTATTTGAAGCGTGATCACAATGCAATCTTTCCAGAGTTAAATGGATTTGGAGTGATTTTTAACTCTTTAAGAGTAATTCTTTTCACTTTGGAATGATTTCACTCTATTTGGAGAGTAAATAAATACACTCTTTGACATTTGGAGTTCATTACACAGCATCAGCATCTCTGTCACAGTGAATGGGGAATGTCTTGGCAACACATCCCATTCCCTTGCACCTAAGGTGCAACGAAAGATTTCACATAACAGGAAATTCTGATTTGCCTGGAGTAATGCTTTCTAAAAAAAAAAAAGGATGAAGTGAGATTGAATTTTGGTACAAAAAATTATGAAATTTCCAATTTCCCTATTTTATGCAATGGTAATTGAATATAAGCAAATCAAAATCAACCTTTTGTTTTCATTTTTAAGACATTTTGTCTCTTCACCAAATAAAGGCCCTAAAAGGTAAACCTATTGACTGTCTTTTATCGATATGGAACCCTACAGTGGCCAGCAGAAAATATGGAACCTTGAAAATCTCTAGTTGCACCCTTTAAACTGAAGTTTAGATACTGATGGGCAGAGGGAATATCTCGTCAGCTCAGTCATGTATCGAATCAACGTTTATTATTCATGTATGTATTTTGGGAAGGAAATTATGCCAGTATATCCTCTAATGGTGTGTACGGCCATCCGTTCTTCGTTTTGCAATTTAATCCACCTTCTACCCCCTTGTGTATCTTTTGGGCCCAGATTTTTGACCAGCACCAATATTGTGTGTTGCCTTTCTGCATAACCACGATATGGATTTGAAAGTAGTGGAAGGCGGAAGATTTAGAAGACCGTCATATAATTCTATTGAACTAATAAATTAAAAGTCGATTTTTTTTCCTGCTGTGCTTAGAAATTTTACAAAATCCTTCCTCCACTTTGTGACTGTAATTTAAAATGGATTGTCACTCTACATTTTTTTTAGAAAAAGGAGACAAAAAAGAAATTTCGTGTTTGTGTATAAGATTTAAACAGTCATTAACACCATAAATTTTCGAGTGTTAATTCGAAGCACATTTTATAATTTAAAGATATATCAGGGAATCAGGCGTTTAAAATCTAAACATACTACCTACCGAGACGACTCTCGCCTCCGTTTTCTAAACACTGATTCCACTGTATTTACAGTGTGGTGATGGTGTATGTACAATTGATTGATCTGTAAATTGTTGTTTTAATACCATCGATTTCTTTAAGCTAATTTTACTCGAATCATATATGATTGAAATGTTGAATTCGTCATTGTTCAACAAATCGATTACAAAAGAACCCCTAGGTACCCGTTTTCCTGTTTATCTTCAAAAGGTGTTATTGGGGTCACACAAATGATGCCTCCGATTTTTGGGTCATAAGAAACAGGTTCTATATTTTCCCTTAGCTGAACGTACACAGGTTAATAACACCTTTAAGCTCCTTTCATGAAATCATTAGGCCTACGTAGCTATGTTTAGCTGCTAAATTTTTCATGGATAATACAATAACATCTATTATATATAATCAACACATTTGTTATGGAAAACACTGATATGGTCTGTAGATCACATACAAGCGAAGATCAACCGTTGTAAAATGTTATCCAATTCATTGTCAAGTTTTAAAAATGGAATGTTTCTTGAAACCTGTGCCAAATCCCTGTTCTGGTTTTTGCCTGAGACTATAATCCTTGTTGTTACTTCCAGATTACTACTGTTACTTGGTGTAACCACGGTGATGTACCCATCGACGTACATGCATGAATACAACTTTTACTTGGTAAAGGGCCTCCCTACGCTTTTAAATACTGTATTTATATTAAAAATGTTTACGATTCTATTCATCAAGTCATTAAAATCACACGCAAGTACAGGCAACAAAGCAGTATTAAATAACCTTTGCAACCAATTGGCACTAACTTGATCGCAAGCTTTTCAGAAGTCTCATAGACAAAGTAGTTTTCATGTATTTTGAAATACGGAATAATTCCAGTGTTTATTAGTACTTCAGCATATATGACAAATTTTACGATTGATTGTGACAAATTATCACTTTATTTGAATGTATACAATTTTGGCATGATTTTTTTATAAACCATAACGAAACCTAATCAAACCCAAAATACAGCAATATTTTTGGGTTTATACGAGCAGTTCCTTTGATCAAAAAAACAATGGACATAATATAAGTTAGACAAACTATTAATTTTAAGCAGTAAAAATTTATGTAGGAAACTCTGAACAAGATTGGGGAAATTATTTTAGAAGAGCTATTTTAAATGGTTCCATTAAATATGTAATTAGCCAATCCAAATTGATTTAAGATAGAGAGTAAGGGGGTTACATTACAATCATATAAATGTACGGTATGGGGGAGATTCGGAGAAATCGCTATATCTTCAGCGTCCCTTTAATAAGAAGTATTGGCTTGTTTTATGATTGCAATATCTGCATCTACTTTTAAAATAGGCACATGTTATAGCCTAGTTTGTTAAAAGGTCCAGCATAAGGTTGAATCAATGTTTTAGCGCACAATGCGCAAATTGTAAACTTATCATCTCATTACCCTCTTCAAAAGCTAAAGAGCTAAATCTACAAACGGTAGCAAATCTACAAAGTAGCACTTAGACGCACTTGTAACGTTCAACATGGCTTATAGGCATTACAAGACGTTTTTGGACCATTCTAAAGATCACATCCCAAAATGGTTGTAGTTGAGGGTATACTGCCCTGCATTGTAACCAAAACAGCAATCGGAGTTTGTTTAACATTAAAACAAGCTACAACAAGAATCACATTTTAGAAATAAATGCAAAATCCTCAAAGCAAGTTGAACTTTGGTGCACTAAAAACGCTATTGTTCCTTTCACCGTTGTAAATGAAAAAGTGTTGAAGCACGTAACTCTCCGCTTGAGCGCTCAGATTTGTTCCTTCTTTGCAAAGTAGTTTGAAGGGGTAGCTGTGCGGTCAAGTGACCGCTGGCTTCCGATTGCTATGTTGTAATCAAAATAGTGTCTAACCATTGACTTATTGGATTTTCTACATGTGGGGTAAACACTTGGAAAACGCGTACCTGCCACATTCTTAAAGTGGATATAAGAAATTACTCTATTTTTATATAAAAGTTCTATTATTCTATTCATCAAGTCATTAAAATCATATGCAAGCAAGGCAAAGCAGTTTACATACATTTTCACTAACTTTGCACTAACTTGATCGCAAGAGCTTTTCAGAAGTTCATAGGACAAAGTATTTTGAAAAAGGGAATAACTCAGTGGTTTATTAGTACTTCAGCATATATGACAAATTTTACGATTGATTGTGACAAATTAATCACTTTCATTTATTTGAATGTATACAATGTTGCAAATAAAAATCAAACTAACGAAACTCTAATAAACACAAAATAAAGTATTATTTGGGTTTTATACGAGCAGTTACTTTGATACACAATGGACATCATATGTTTGACAAAATCATTAATTTTAATCAGTAAAATCTTAGTTTGCAAGGTATCTCTGAAAAAGATTGGGGAAATTATTTTAGAACAGCTATTTTAAATGGTTAATTAAATGAATACATCATAAAGTTAACCAATCAGAAATGCTGTAAGAATGAGAGTAGGGTTATCATTGCAACCATAATGTAAGGTATGGGGGAGTTTACGAGAAATCCGCTAATACATGTATCCTCTAGTGTCCCATTAATATAGAAGTATTTGCTTGTTTATGAATTGACAAATCTGCATCTACTTTTAAAATAGGCAATGTTATAAACTAGTTTGTAAAGGTCCAGCATAAGTTGAATCATGTTTAGCGCAAAGGCGCAAATTGTACTTAAGCTTTCATTACACTCATTCAAAGAGCTAAATCTACAAACGGTAGCAAATCTACAAAAGGTAGCACTTAGACGCACTTGTAACGTTCAACATGCTTAGAGGCATTTACAGAGACGGTTTTGGACCATTTTAAAGATCAATCCAAAATGATTGTAGTTGAGATACGGCCTGCAGTGTAACCAAAACAGCAATGCGGAGTTGTTAACATTACAAAGCTACAACAAGAAGTCACATTTTTAGAAATAAATGCAAAATCCTCAAAGCAAGTTGAACTTTGGTGCACTAAAACGCTATTGTTCACTTTCGCCGTTGTAAATGGAAAAGTTGTTGAAGCACGTAAATCTCAAGCTTTGAGCGCTCAGATTTTGTTTCCTTCTTGCAAAGTAGTTTGAAGGGGTAGCTGTTGCGGTCAGAGGTGACCCGCTGGCATTCCGATGCTATGTTGTAATCAAAATAGTGCTCTACCATTGACAGTATTGGATTTTCTACAGTGGGGATAAACGCTTGGAAAACTGCGTACCTGCCAAATTCTTAAAATGGATTAAGAAATTGCTATCACTCCGAAAATCGCTAGACGTCTTGTGATGGCTTACAAAGTTTAGCACATCTAAAACACCCACGCGCAGCTGAATAGAGCGGGGAAAGTTTTCGTTTTCCTGTTTTTAACAATACAGGGGACTCGATGCGGGAATATTCATACCCTGTTTTATTTGTGTCGCTACGAAATAGCAAAGTTATGACATCACCCTGGTCATAGCGGAATGCCCCGATCATATTCCCGAATCCAAAATACGTTCAACTTAGACTGTTGGATAGTGCAGTTGAATAAATCTTCGACTATATATTGTGGCTTGGGTGAATGAGTTTCCGTCAAAAAGTCCCTTCCAACTTTTTTCAAGTGCATCGGGAAATCAAGGTCGACACGACAGGAAATTCTGGACTTAGGATTGGGTTTGTTTGTTGGTTACTGTTTTGCGTTAGCTGACTACCTGTGGAAGCGGAAACAAGGCAGAGGTATCCACCATCTCCCATCTACCAAAGGTAAGTACTCAGCTACTGCAAAAAAGGAAACAGAAATGTTTGCGCTACTCTGTATAACCATGTTTTATTAAAAAAATACAAACTAAGTGTTCGGTACAAAAATGAACGTTTATGGTGAATGCACTCATATCAAAAAATTTGATCAAATAGTACCTCGTATACCAAAGCCAGTGACTATGAAGAGATTGTATTTGGCCTTCAAGATTCCCAAAAGCATTAGGGTAATCGTTATTAATGTTTTTGATTACTTTGCCATATTCTAAAGTTTTGCTGATTTTTAGTGATGATGTCATGGGAAGCGTTACAAAAGTTTTTTCGTTGTATATATAATAGAGTAACGATTTCAACTGATTTTATCTTATCTTCCATTTTCTCTATCTTATATGCTATTTCTATTTTTAATCTAATACAATACTGTGCTGCTTTTTAATGCAAGAGAAAATTTCAAAGTTTGATATTGTCGCTGCTAAATATATATAACTGCAAAGAGTTAGTCTAACACAAATTATTTTAGAAAGTTAAGACAAAATATTAAGTCTTTTCTATTCCTAAAATTGCTTCAGGTAAATTGACTGAAGGACAGTGGCATTAAAGACATTTTTAAAAAATAAAATCAAAAGTATAAAAGTAATTACACATAAAATACTCTTCTCGTTAAAATTAAGATTTGTTGCAAACCCGAAGTAGAAAATGTTCCCGGGTTTTTGAGATATGCATCTTAAAGGATAATCATAAGCAAACCTGTTTTTACTAGATCACACTGCTTTCTGGACTAGCTCTCATTTATGTGAGGGTATTGAAAGAGCAAAAGAGGGACTAAAATTTGCCCAAGGCTAGTTTTGTTGCACGGTTGGGTAGAAGGAGAGGGCGTTTTGAATCAATCCCATGATGCATTGCAATGTGCCTATGCCGTACTGTACTAAACACATGTTAGTACTTTGGGATAAAAAGTGTTCCAAAAGTTTAACTGAGAACCACAAGATATTTCATAATCATGTTAAAAATTCCCTAAGTACTAACGCTTTGTGGGCTAAAATGAGCGTTAAATTCAGGGATTTTATGTGTTAAGAATAGGATTTTATGGGATCACATGACCCTATTTAAGTGAAATTTCCCAAAACTGGTGCATTGTGGGATTGACTCAAAACACCCTCTGGGTAGAAGTCACTTATTTGAAATGATGGTCAAGGTCCAATGCCTTTGGTTGCTTGACAAAAGTTTAAAATGTGATAGGATCCATGCTAAGTCTATCTCTCCTCATCTCTGTCTGTCTGTCTGTCTTTCCGCCGTTATTCTCGGTGATCACAGCCTTCAAATTTGGTGGGTGGGTGTACGTGTACGTAGCTGAGGCTGTGCCAGGGGGTGCTACTAATCGCAACAAGGCGGGTCTGAGTCGCGAAAAACGGTTTCAAACAAGTATTTTAAAAAATATCGACCGGGTTAAGAAAGCCAAGTAATAGCTAGTACAGGGGCGGATCCAGACCTGGCTAGAGGGGGGGTGCCAAGATAAGATGGGCTAGAATGGCTGCGTAGCAGGGGCGGGTGTGTGACCCCCCCTTAATAATTAAGTTCTAGTCCCGCTAGGAGTATCAAATTAAGGTAAGATTGTGACTGGCTCATTGAAAAACATGGGAAAATTAACTTTAACATGTTAGTAAAATAACCCTGCAGTGTGTAAATTTTCTAAAAAAAAAAAAAAAAAAAACCCTAAGTACTAACGCTTTGTGGGCTAAAATGAGCGTTAAATTCAGGGATTTTATGTGTTAAGAATAGGATTTTATGGGATCACATGACCCTATTTAAGTGAAATTTCCAAAAACTGGTGCATTGTGGGATTGACTCAAAACACCCTCTGGGTAGAAGTCACTTATTTGAAATGATGGTCAAGGTCCAATGCCTTTGGTTGCTTGACAAAAGTTTAAAATGTGATAGGATCCATACTAAGTCTATCTCTCCTCATCTCTGTCTGTCTGTCTGTCTGTCTGTCTGTCTGTCTGTCTGTCTATCTGTCTTTCCGCCGTTATTCTCGGTGATCACAGCCTTCAAATTTGGTGGGTGGGTGTACGTGTACGTAGCTGAGGCTGTGCCAGGGGGTGCTACTAATCGCACAAGGCGGGTAGTCGCGAAAAATGGTTTCAAACAAGTATTTTAAAAAATATCGACCGGGTTAAGAAAGCCAAGTAATAGCTAGTAATCATGAACAGTGACCGCCTAGTCTAGGATCGTAGTCTTTCCCAGATGACAAGAACACTAACTTCGAAAGGTAATGTATTGCAACAACATCTTAATAGATAGGCCTATTAGCGTGGACGAGTTAGGTACTAACTTGGAGCTTCGCAGCCTTCCGCCTACAGCGGGAGGTGAGCTACGAGCATGCAAAGGGGAAAGGATTAGCAAAAGTGACCCTCTCTTGAACTTCTGCCAATAGATGTAAGGGAATGGTATGTACAAACCAGGATTCCCATATCTTTCAGGTTTGGAGAATAAGCGAAATTATCAAAGTTAAAGACACTATCAGTGAATTTGCTAAATCAGAAAATCGAAAAATCATCAACAATCAGATTTTTTGCATGTATGTAACAAGTAAGGTATCCTAACATACCCTGCAAATGATAAGACCCGAAGCAACCTAATAGGACAGATAGGAAATTTTATTCATTAGACTGTCCGTTCGGACACTTACGACACGACACTTAATTAATAATGGGGATCGTATTTTGGAACACTTCTGTTTTCTTCTCTCGCCTTTGTTCTGTCATTCGTCAGTTTGGAAAAGGTACTACTTATGTGAATTCTACAGAGTATCCTTCACTTCCTTGAAGCTATCCTGCAATTTCAAATATTTTTCAAATCACTACTGATAGTGTCTTTAAAGTCTACCACCAATCTTTCCTTTTAAAGGAATTTTTATTTCGCGCCTCAACTGCAGTTTTAATGACCCTCAGCTGAGGCATATGTCAGTTCTTTAGACCCCCAGTGAAACATGATCCGGTTCTGTAGAGATCTTTTCATTTTTCACTCCGATGTCAAACTTTTAAGACAATATGGGCATTTATTTTTAGGCTCAAGAAACTCAAATTTTGCACTAATTTTAGTTCCATGCTTGAAATTTCTCAAAATGTCAGTTTTCAAGCCCCTCGTTTTCGACAAAAAACAGTTCCTAGTTTCACATAAAATCATTTTCTAAGCCCGAAGCCGCACATCGTTACCTGAAAAAAAATCAGTGCCCCGTCTTCGATATGGTAGATTTAGGTCCTATTGTATATAATTATTTCGTACTGGATCGACAAGGAAATACTTTTTGATTTTAGGGAGCGGTCACTATTTACCCCAGGGCGGATGGAGGATTTCAGCTTTTATCGGCAAAGTTTCGCGTTCCCCCTTCGCTTCCGTTCAAAAAGTTCATTCTCCCACGTACTCATTGTTGAAAATTTTAATGTCCCACTCTCGCTTACAATTTTTTTTTGTATTCACCCTCAACTCCTCCACCCCGTGGCGTAAATGATGACCCCCCCCTTCCCTTAGCCAATTTAATACTCGTTTCACATTTATAACCTTGATTTCTAATGTGTCCCGGGGCCAGGAATCGAAATGACGTTTGGACGCAACGTTTATGCGCGCGCGTTCGGACCGCAGGAAGTGCCAAGTTGACCTCTGCAAAATATTCGCCCTACTTTCAATCATAATCCAGCACCATCTGATAATCAGCTGATGATGATGATGATGATGATGATGATGATGATGATAATGACGATGACGACGACGACGACGATGATGATGATGATGATCAGAAAACTTGTGATTCAAAAATTCTGCATAGAATCTCGATACGGGGTAGATAGTACGCGTAATATGTTGACAAACTTCAGACCAAACCAAGTTGTTGTGCACAACTTATAGTTGCTGTGCGCAACTTCAATGCGTAGTGAAATTATTATACCCAATGCGAGCTCGCACATTTCAATTGCGGACACCTGTAAGCGTAGCCGCATCCTTTGATGATAGTAGATTTGTATTCTCTTCCTATGGTCAAGGCCGAGCTAATATTTTTCTGATACGGGGATTTACTGTATAAATTTAGACGTGTTATTCCCCTAACTAGCATGGTGTGTTGCAATTTCACGTTATTGTGTTTAATTTTTACAGTCGAAAACACATAGCGAAGAGACACGTAATTCATTTACTTATGTAATGATTATAATAATTATAACCACAGTTTAGTCACGCATAAGTAACATTTCTACCACAGTATAGCTAGATGTGGTTGTTCTGGGTTTTGAAAATTGTCAGTCACAAATTGGTCAAAATTTTAGTAGGTTAGTGAATGTAAGTTTTTATTTATTTTTTTCAGTGTGTGTTTGGTTTGCGTTTTGTTCATTTTTTCCCAATTCTAGTATTTTAAATTTATTGTAAAAGTAAAGATTTTATTTGATTACTTCGGAAATACCCAATATTTTTCGAAATACATGTGAAAAAGGGATAACATAGGCGTGTCCAGCAGGGGGCTTTGGGTGCTTGATCCTTCAGGTTTTTGCCAAAAAAGAGCTAACCCCTCACGATTTGCGCTCCCATCCCCTCGGATTTGTAGGTCTTTGGCAATGCCTATGCCATGGATAATATCTGCGTACATTTTTCTCCGAGTGAACTGCGCAGGCGCAGACACGCCCTGCTACGAGTCCGCGAAGTTCACTTAAAGGAGCGTGTTCCGATCGTCTTTGGGACCCCCTGATTTACCCGGAAGTAGTATCGATTTTGATATCAGATGAAAGGCCGTATTTTTCTCATTGTCGTCCTGAAATTTGAGCCCTCAAATTCATTTCATTCAAAAAAAAAAAAAAAAAAAAATTTTTACAGTCGAAAACACATAGCGAAGAGACACGTAATTCATTTACTTATGTAATGATTATAATAATTATAACCACAGTTTAGTCACGCATAAGACTTTAAGTAACATTTCTACCACAGTATAGCTAGATGTGGTTGTTCTGGGTTTTGAAAATTGTCAGTCACAAATTGGTCAAAATTTTAGTAGGTTAGTGAATGTAAGTTTTTATTTATTTTTTTCAGTGTGTGTTTGGTTTGCGTTTTGTTCATTTTTTCCCAATTCTAGTATTTTAAATTTATTGTAAAAGTAAAGATTTTATTTGATTACTTCGGAAATACCCAATATTTTTCGAAATACATGTGAAAAAGGGATAACATAGGCGTGTCCAGCAGGGGGCTTTGGGTGCTTGATCCTTCAGGTTTTTGCCAAAAAAGAGCTAACCCCTCACGATTTGCGCTCCCATCCCCTCGGATTTGTAGGTCTTTGGCAATGCCTATGCCATGGATAATATCTGCGTACATTTTTCTCCGAGTGAACTGCGCAGGCGCAGACACGCCCCTGCTACGAGTCCGCGAAGTTCACTTAAGAAGAGTAAAACACACGTATTGTCACCGTTCAAGCCCTCTTTGTTGATGTGGGCAAATCGTTTCATGAATAATTTTGGGCCATCAACACAAACTGCGATTATATTAAAGGACCAATGATCAACGAAGGCAGGATGGGACTCATGATTCACAATCAAATAAAATGTAAAATTTCGTGTTTTTATTTCTTAATTTTCCCCTTTAATTTAACATGCAAATAACGTCCAAACAGTTTTAAAGATAATAACGAGTTTGTTAATTAAAGCCTCATTGATAATAGGAAGCCATGAAAAGCTCCCTCGAAAAATTAGTAGTAGTAGCTTGGTCTGTGGGCCGGGGTGGAATTGATAGCTTCTTTCTAATAGGCAATGTCATCTAGACTAGGACACTTTATTTTCATCAAAACGTTATACAACGAAAACATAATTTTGCATATATTACATTTTTAGAAGAAATGTCCAAAGAATAGAAAAGCTTGGCTCCAAGAATGTGTGGCAATAACATCCCGTGAATGTGCTTGTACAGGTATTTCCCAAACCAGTACACGGATCCAGTCTGAGTAGCCAATTAGGGCAAGCGGTAATCGTATCACCTAACGGGGTGTCTTGAAACCGTAAGCTTCCACTCATTTTAATTTCTTAACGTCACTTCACCGCTAACATTGCTGACATTGCCAATTGACACATTTATGTTATTAGAACATTAGGCTTATTTAATTAACCTCCTGAGGTCTACCACCTTGCTTCAGTACAGTATCTCCGATAAAAAAAAAAAAAAAAAAAAGTCTACCATCAAAACCGCAAGTTTGTTTCCCACGGTACTTGATGGGGTGTATGTGCAAGTGCCAGGCTCTCATATCAAGTAGAGAACACAATACACATAAATCGGAACAACCACCTTTAAGAAGAGTAAAACACACGTATTGTCACCGTTCAAGCCCTCTTTGTTGATGTGGGCAAATCGTTTCATGAATAATTTTGGGCCATCAACACAACTGCGATTATATCAAAGGACCAATGATCAACGAAGGCAGGATGGGACTCAGGATTCACAATCAAATAAAATGTAAAATTTCGTTTTTTATTTCTTAATTTTCCCCTTTAATTTAACATGCAAATAACGTCCAAACAGTTTTAAAGATAATAACGAGTTTGTTAATTAAAGCCTCATTGATAATAGGAAGCCATGAAAAGCTCCCTCGAAAAATTATTAGTAGTAGCTTGGTCTGTGGGCCGGGGTGGAATTGATAGCTTCTTTCTAATAGGCAATGTCATCTAGACTACGACACTTTATTTTCATCAAAACGTTATACAACGAAAACATAATTTTGCATATATTACATTTTTAGAAGAAATGTCCAAAGAATAGAAAAGCTTGGCTCCAAGAATGTGTGGCAATAACATCCCGTGAATGTGCTTGTACAGGTATTTCCCAAACCAGTACACGGATCCAGTCTGAGTAGCCAATTAGGCCAAGCGGCAATCGTATCACGTAACGGGCCGTCTTGAAACCGTAAGCTTCCACTCATTTTAATTTCTTAACGTCACTTCACCGCTAACATTGCTGACATTGCCGATTGACACCATTTATGTTATTAGAACATTAGGCTTATTCAAATAACCCCCTGTGAGTACCACCTTTCTTCAGTACAGTATCTCTGATTGGCTCATTACATGACATAGCATGATATAACCTCTGAGTAACCAATCAAAATAGACCTTCTGTAATCTTCTGTAATGTCTTTACTTACCTCTAATCATTTCTTATCATGTCTCTGATAGGCTAAATAGGCTAAATACACCATTATAACTCAATGTTTGACCAATAAGGCCCGAGTTAAGCCCGAGGCTCGAATTTGAGATTTTGGCATTATCCAAATCCTAATAGAGCTCGTGATTGGAAAAGCTTTGAAAGGTTGAATTGTCCCATAATCGATCAATTGGTAATAAAAATGGTACGTCTAACATTTTTTCTTACTACAGTGGTCTCTGGAAAACTTTAAAATGTATAGAATGTACATGTGTGGTCCAGTGGATTGAACCGCCGATTCATGATCTGAAGGTTGTGGGTTCGAGCCTGGTGTTGTGCACTTGGGCAAGGCACTTTATCTCGCTTGCCTCGTCGACCCAAGCGATATTCGGGTAGCTGATATGGGGGGATACTAGTATTACAATCTAAGTGCTGCATGCATGCTGATAGAACTTTGGGGCTTGGTCACCTGCCAACCAGTGTAAATTAAGCGAATGATTATGACGATTTATTTATTTATTTTCGACATTTTATAGAGGGTAACGCCAAGTCAGTGAACGGAGCACTGCTTTCCACAAAGGCCCTCTCAGCAATATAAAATACAATCAACATTACAATTAAAATGGTTCAATTATGCATTTTAAAGTCATAAAATACAATTGTTTCACTTGCGTGATGCCATTTCTTGTTGCAGCGTAATAATATATAATAGGCACCATCGCTTTCAGTAATACCTCTAAGCCTTCAGAAAAGGCGCTATACAAATGTTGACGTTTTGTTATTACTACTATTCTGATTGAAATAAAACTATCAATTCATAGGGCGTTCATTTCTTATTTCCTCCATCCATCAACGCGCGCATAATATTGCAGATTTATTACTTAAATCGTAAATATTTCCGTCCAAGTCCTTCTAAACTCTATCCACGCAAATTTTGAATAGCATCACTGCGTTTTCCATTGATTGCACTATGCTGTAAAATTGATGTGAACGAACAATGGCGAAAGAACAGTGGTCATCAGTGGTATCTTATGTTACGCATGCGTATCAAAATCAAAAGCTTTCGTAAACTCGAGGACTAAGATTGTAATGCATCGCATCCTCGTCTGCTTGGACGTAATTCACAATTAATATAATATTACCGTAAATAAACACAGCGTGATTATAATTAGTGTCATACCCAGATGTTACATTCCTAGCAAAACTTGCACAGATTTATGTGTCAGTGCCTTTGACCTACAATTAGGATGAAGTTCACTTTACTTGTCGGAGTCTGAAATGGCTATTTCATAGCCACTTTCTTCTTAATTTGTCCCCTTGTTTTAATGACTAATTATAAAACATTAAAGACACATGCTTGATTTTTCAACGATAACATCAAATAAAGATGTGGTAGAGCTCTCTTCATTTTACAAGTATCTGTTAGTTTTTGTTATGATATTATTGGTTATTTTAGACCAAATTACGTCTCAAGGTCCATAACATCTGGTCAGCATGTAGACTTTATAAACTAAATCTTAAGTTACAGTATGGTTGCACTTATGCCTAAATCGTTTCGTTTTACGAGCGGAACATGGTTTGAGAGGGAGAGGGGACATTACATCTCGCCCATATGTCTAACAACCCCTTCCCCTCCACCTCCCTGTGGAGGGAATTGCTGTTGGTAGATAATGCATTATTAGGCCAAGAAAAAAAGGCTGGTCTCAGCTTCACGCTCGCATATGTGTAAAAATCACATTTTACCGCATTTTTTCCTTTTTAAGGTTTTCAAGAGATTTTCAACATATTGTAACTGGTCAAGGAAAAAAAATGGCCACAAAGTCGGAAAAAATCGTCCAAAAATCAAATTTAAAAGGTACTTCTTCGCAGCGCATGCATAGTTATTTTTGACTAAAATAAGAATGAAAAGGAAACGCATAGCGCTTAGGATTTTCAGCCATAAGAAGCTAAGACGAACGCTTTCTTTTTTGGGCCTTAATTCTACTGAGCTATTTTAGGAACACAACACTTGGGCCGCACAATTAATACACATTAATTGTTTTATTATTGCAAAGACTGCGTCATTCCATTCAAAGCTTCATCAACGGAGTCAACATATTACGTACGGATCCTTCGTGAATACCAAAAGGAAATGTTATAGATAGATGTTATGTGTGAAAACCTTTACTGTGAATCAATGGTGCATTTAATTCTTTTATTCAAATTATTTACACTTACTACATTGCCCTAGGCGCTGAATAAAGGACAATATAGTCTCATTACATATCTAGGAGTTTGTTTGGTTGTCATTTCCGGAAAAGTTGTAGAATTAACAAAAGAAAGAAAGAAAAATATTAACTATATTTCTGATTGTGATATATAAATAATCTCCGTATCATTCATATCGACCTAAAATAATTCAACACTGCACTAGATTAAACATTTACCCCTTTTAACCCGAGATTTTGTATACTGTAGGTGGGATGAATATACCTATAGAGGGACGGGAAGCACGTGTATACGAATACACCGTTCGGGTGTAACTCGCCTGATTTTACAAAAAAGAATATCAATATCCATTTTCAGGAAAACCGAATTTAATTTCTCAAATTTAATGCCAAAACTGCACCGGAAATACATAAAAGAAAATATATAATCCACTTTGTGAGTTTTATCGTCAATCTTGGAGGACAAGTTTGAAGATAAAAGTATATGTGTAGGTTTCCAAATTTGGCAATCTTTTACAATTTTTTCATTTGGGAATCATATCCTCGGACAGATACTGTACTCCGGAGGGACACTCATAAGAACGTGATGTACGTACACGTGTCTACTGGACTTTCAACATGGGTGTCTATCTATCAGTAACACGGCACTGGTCAAAATAGGGGTCATTTGGTGACAAAGAATTAAAGATGGTGTCTTTCAGTAATTTTCAGTAATTGCCTACAAATTCAGGAGTTTCGATTCAAATTTTCCATCAAAATTGCCCTTTTTAAACCAACACTTCCAAGGGTAATTTGCATATTTTTAAGTTATGCTCACCGAAAAAATAATATGGGGGGCCATCTGATCAGAGCAGAGGAAATTGGAGTCTTTTTTACCGCGTTTTACCGGGAGTTCTTCGGTGAAACCGATAAAATATGAGGGGTCTATAGGGCGCTTGTACGGCAGGTCAACAGGTTATCTTGGCCAGACCTGCCTCCAGAACAACCCAAGCATGCAGAGAGTACAAAGGAATCACCTGCAGAAATAACTGAAATGTTCAGGTGAACCAGGTGCATGTATTGTATTCTTCTCATGCGTGGTTGATCTGGAGGGCAAACAACCCGGGCAAACAAAAAGTCCATTCAACATAATTTAGCTCTGTGCAAGGGCCCTATAGATGGGATCTGACCAAAATCAGATGTGGGGTCTAATGATAGCCACCCGACGTGTGCCATTATACACGAATGCCCCCCCCCCTAATTATAATTTGATATACCGACTCAATCAATAACATGTAGTGATTCTGTGATAGAATCGCGGGGGAAGTACCGTATTGCCTTGACAAACTTTGGAACATTTCCCATGATTCCATCACGAGATACAAGTGTTAGTAAATACGCTGGTCTAATATTGGCTTATTTTCAGGACCAGGACAAAAAATAACTTTCGGCGGACATTATAGGGCCATGGGGTGGGTGATTCAGCTTAAATGCAATAAGATATTTTTATTGTCTTATATAATGTCATGTGTTACATTGCACAATGTTAGAAAGCTATTACCTGCATGACTTGGAGAGAAATTAGGTGAACTATTTCCACCAAGGCTGGTAGATTTCTGTATAGGTGTGACACCGTGGTTTTGGAGATGGTTTTTGTAAAAACTACTGCCCTAAGACTATAGGCTTGTTGGGACTCCATTAAATCCATGGTCATAAAATTGCATAATTTTGATTTCTTTTTAATTGAAAAATTTGATCAATGAGTGAATCTTGTCACATTTAGGGGGCTACGGGTTATATATTTCCCACCATAATTTTCTTTTCAAACTTCGCTTAAATATGGTTTCGAGGTAGTTCTTGAGATAAAACCATTATAAAATACACATTTTTTTGCAAACATTAACCACATAAGTCTATGAATAATTTTTTTTCATGGACATTTCTAGGTGTATAGGTTTAAAAGGTTATCTCGAAAAATTGCAGTTATTTTTTGACATAAGTGGCGCATTCACCTGCGCTTATAGTAAAACCAACAAAATATGGGTTCACCGATGAGTTTTTAGTTTATTTGTTGTTTTAATTTCTTTCATCATACGAATTTTAATTTTTTTCGAGGATTCGTTAAAAACATACCCCAAACATTTTACATAAAAGAAACATATATTTGCACGAAAGTTGCCAATTTGGAAACTCACATTATATACTATTAGATTTGATAAAGTTGATTAACTTATTATAATTATATTATATTATATTAATTAGTATGTATTATTAGTATTATTATTTTATTATATTATAATATAATATATTATATTAATTAGCATACCACTCTACAAGGAAATCCTACAATACCACACGTTAACAAGGAAATATCAGCTGCTAATGGTTTGTAATTGAAATCAAACAAAGCTTCTTCAACTAGGCTGCATTTAATGAATCCTGGACCCTGGATACCATTGACATAATTATTTTGCATAAAAGCCGTTTGAATGGTTTTACCTTTATTAGAAACTCATAGTAACACGACAAGAGAAGCACGTGCATAACAATTTATTTTTATAACTGAACAGGTTTTTATATAAATGTTGATTTTAGTGACGACTCATTTACATTTGCCCGTTTAGTTAAAATGCAAAATCACTTTCATATCAATTGCATGAAGCAACACCTGTTAAGAGTGTCTAAACGATCATAATTCAACTGCAATTTACTTATAATTGGCGAAAATATTTAATATGTTAATATATATAATCATTCTACATATAAGAATTTCAGTGATGAAATACTACTAGCCAACGAGTGAATAAAGAGACATTTAAGTGAAAAAATCATTGATTAATACTAGTTATTTCAATGACATAAAGAGACATTTCTGTGGAAAGAATTGTAGAACACACAAACATGCAAAGTGCGATGTTTGAATAGATTTGCTACGAACTTCAGTGCTCATATACTTGCGATTCAATACATTTTAAGAGACATTTCCGTGAAAAGAATTATGGGAATCAAAAAAACATCGATACATTTTAAAAAGTGTAAAAAAGTGTCAAACGGTAAAATGTTTAAAATTGGAATAGAATTAATTGCCATGATCATAGATATAGCTAAGTTGTATACTGTGAGTGGGACAGGGGATGGTTCAAGTTCAGTATTAAACGACTGATTTCCATGAAATTTGCTGATGTTTTTTCCTCGGTCCATAAAAGAATGTCTTCTAACGATATTTTGAATTATTATCATCATAACTGGGGACGAAAACACCCAAGAGTGTTAATGAATTTTATTTTCTAAATGTTAAGTTAACTTTGGAGACGCCTTGCAGCCCAGTGAACCCATAATTTTAATATTCACACATTGGTATTAATAGTTGCCCGCGCCACTTTTCTTGAACATTTTGAGGTGTTGATAAGTATGGAACAGATATGAGACATTCTTTAAAGAGGAATAGAATAAAAAAAAAAAAAAAAAAAATTTCGAGGTAGTTCTTGAGATAAAACCATTATAAAATACACATTTTTTTGCAAAAATTAACCACATAAGTCTATGAATAATTTTTTTTCATGGACATTTCTAGGTGTATCTAGGTTTAAAAGGTTATCTCGAAAAATTGCAGTTATTTTTTGACATAAGTGGCGCATTCACCTGCGCTTATAGTAAAACCAACAAAATATGGGTTCACCGATGAGTTTTTAGTTTATTTGTTGTTTTAATTTCTGTCATCATACGAATTTTAATTTTTTTCGAGGATTCGTTAAAAACATACCCCAAACATTTTACATAAAAGAAACATATATTTGCACGAAAGTTGCCAATTTGGAAACTCACATTATATACTATTAGATTTGATAAAGTTGGTTAACTTATTATAATTATATTATATTAATTAGTATGTATTATTAGTATTATTATTTTATTATATTATAATATAATATATTATATTAATTAGCACACCACTCTAGAAGGAAATCCTACAATACCACACGTTAACAAGGAAATATCAGCTGCTAATGGTTTGTAATTGAAATCAAACAAAGCTTCTTCAACTAGGTTGCATTTAATGAATCCTGGACCCTGGATACCATTCACAGAATGATTTTGCATAAAAAGCCGGTTGAACGGTTTTAACTTTATTTGAAACTCATAGTAACACGACAAGACAAGCACGTGCATAACAATTTATTTTTATCATTGTTTTTATCATTTATATAATGTTAATTTTAGTGACGACTCATTTTACGTTTGCCCGTATAGTGAAAATGCGAAATCACTTTCATATCAATTGCATGAAGCAACACCTGTAAAGGGTGTCCAAACGACCGTAATTTAACTGCAATTTTCTTATAATTGGCGAAAATATTTAATATTTTAACACTTAAGTGTATAAGATAATGTGCACAGCCGTTTGTGTATAAGGGGGGGGGGGCTCATGTGGACCCCCTCTGAAAACCACTTTTCCATTGGAATTTTTACTAAAACTCTTGTCATTGATTAACCATGTTAACACGACCACAGGAAAAAATGAAAATCGGTTGTACCGATTCAAATGGCTGTCCAAAAACCGCCGAAAAATGAAAAAACACTTTCCCAAAGGACTTTTCCATAAAACAATGGGCTCATAATAGGAGAACATAAGTACATATAAATTGCTGAAATAAAAATTTTGAAAAGTTGCTCCAGTACGATTTAAGGGGCAAAACAAGTTTTGAATAGTGCCACCAAAATGCGTATTTATGCTAATTAGAATAAAAACGCAATATGAAAAGTGTTAAACGGTAAAAATCATACATATTTAAAAATGGAATAGAATTCATTGTCATGGTCATAGATGTAGCCAAGTTGTATACCGTGAGCAAGACCGCTGATGGTTCAAGATCAGTATTAAACGACTGATTTCCATGAAATTTGCTGATGTTTTTTCCTCGGTCCATAAAAGAATGTCTTCTAACGATATTTTGAATTATTATCATCATAACTGGGGACGAAAACACCCAAGAGTGTTAATGAATTTTATTTTCTAAATGTTAAGTTAACTTTGGAGACGCCTTGCAGCCTAGTGAACCCATAATTTTAATATTCACACATTGGTATTAATAGTTGCCCGCGCCACTTTTCTTGAACATTTTGAGGTGTTGATAAGTATGGAACAGATATGAGACATTCTTTAAAGAGGAATAGAATATTTACGTGGTTGCATGGGGTTCAAGGTTGGGACAAGTCTTACTATTGCACTTTTTCCCGTTAAAACAAAATGTTATTTGAAAGTAGCCAGACGCGAAAAGATAATTTTTCTTTAACTATTTTGAGCTTGAAAGCCACTAAAGTTCACATAATGTAGAGTGACTTTTCCCAGCATTTTGATTAACGGTGTCAAAAGTTTTGTCAATTCCGAAATGGTATCTTCAGATCTTGGGCAAACATTAATCCCTTAAGTACCACTACCAGTCCACCACCACTCTTAATAAAGGTTAACTCAGAGATTTTCCGAGGAGGGCGCCCTCAATTTTCAAACAAATCGGGATTTTTGCACATACATAATGCTTGTCCCTATACTATTCACTGTGTGAAATAGCTATAGACTCAAATCGAAGTCTTTCATATAGAAAAACACAACTTTGTTATAAAATTCCGGATCCGGAATTTTTGGTTTATACAGTATCCTATGGCACTGTTATCTATACATAAATGCTTACTGCATGAAAACGAAAAATCCGATTCGTCTCAAACTTTGGAATTGAGCATTTTAGGTGACTATCTTTAGTTCCAGTTGAATATTTTCAATTATTGCACAAAAAAATTATATTTCAAAATCTCTGAGTCAGCCTTTAAGTATCTCTGATTGGCATTGGATCATTACTTGATACAACATGCTATATAATCTCTGACTGACCAATGAAAATACACCTCCTATACTGTATACACCTTTAATTAAGCCTTTCTTATCATGTTTCTGATTAGCTAATTCATATGGTTATATGATGTCATTAGCCAATCAAATCGCTCGGCAGTGACCGTGGAGTTAAAGAAGTCAACACAGCCATATTACAAGGTGTCTCATAAATCTTACATCATTTTAATTTTATTTTAAAAAGTATTAGAAATTATGCACGTTTAAGTTTCACTCTCTTTGAAACATGCACGCATAGTTTGTTGCATACTGCATTTAGTTACCTTTACTACTAGGTCTACATCAATTGATAAACAGCCAATCTAATGAACTGAGGTAAATTCCTCTTCTACCTTTGTCACTTTTTCCAATTTTTCAAGTCTACAAATTTTGTTTGTCAAATATAAGACGGAAGTTTAACAAATTATATTAAAAGGTAAGTTCTTGAATATGTAGTGAACCAAATAGTACTGAAAAGTACTAGATTGTTAATGCCAGAAACATGTTTATATAGTTTAAGGCAAGTGAAGACTTAAGCATCTCATGCAATGCACACATCCAATAAAAATAAGATTGAAATCAATTGCACACATCCACTTAATGAACACTTTAACACATTTATCGCTAAGGTTTGTACAGTATTGGTATGGGCAGTGCTAATTTAATAAACTAAAACACGTTAAAGCAATAATAATATCTGGAGCATAAAAAATATTTGGTAGATTTTGCTTTTACGAAAAATTAACTTTTACCAATTAAGATGGGGGATCCCCGATATTAATTAGAAAAAAATAATTCAAGAAATGTTAACCATCAACAGTTATACCACTCTGTTGGGAGTTTAGGTTCATTAAAATCAAACCTAAATTAACAGTATTAAAATCTGAACATATAAATGTGCTATTATTGCTTGAAATTACAAAGATGTTTAATACAGGCTTTTAAACATTAGCTTGTGTTAATAATTAAACACAAGCTTCTTCGTAATTTTAACGTATTTTAATGTTATTAAGATAACACTATACCCTCATTGTACAACTCAGCTGATAACACGTTTTTAGTGTTGATTTCACAGAACACACTAAATCTAAAATCAAGTAGACTGTATAATTAAAAAAAGACGGCTCCTGAAATTCTCGTTAATATGTAGACCTAAGTATAAATAATGTCTTGCTTAATGTGTTTGAACAATGCAATTTAATCAGTAATTTATAAAATTAGTATAATTAGTATCCGATTATGATATTAGGTATGTAATTCACCATGCAGATGTCAGTACGCTGTCACTAAATGAGTGATTAATGATCAAGTTAAGTTCGTAAAAGGCGTAGTTACCATTAAAAAGAACTTATCACGAATGGAATAAATATAAATTAGGCCTACAGCCACTATAATTGATTTTCTTCAAAGGGTAGAAAATACCTCCCAAATATCATGTCGCTGGAATTGTATTGCATTTATGTACAAGAAAATATTAAAATCAAGTCCCCGGAAGTATCTAATTTGAAAACGAGGATAATTATAATTGATAACATTCGTTTGAGTGACGCGATGCGGGTTCCGGGGTTCCCTTGCTGTTGGACGAACACAGTCGGTATGGTTCTTTGTTTTCAACCCTCCTTCTTTTCCCCCCTCCCATCACCCCCTAGCTCTGTTCTATTCGCTTTCCTTTTGTTCGTGTCATTTTGCGAACTTTTCTTTGGGGCCAGACACTGAGGGTCTTGCGTAGCATTAGGTTTAAAACATAGTTTAGGGATGGTGGTTGATACGGTTGAATAAAGTGTACTCTTTATAGTCACTCTTTATCGTCATACCCAATGGCGACCGGTTAACACAAAAACCGCTATTGACACGGCTAGTTCAGAATAATTATTTTAAAGTCTGTTTTCAGAAACGATTATATTAAATTGATGATATGATGTTACACTCTACATTTTATTTTTCCATAATTAATTTTTTTACATGCAAAACGAAACATGTTTCCGTGCTACACTCTTAATTACGAGCAAAACGGACAAATCAAATTGAAAAAAAGTGACTAAGTAAACAAAAATCTCTCTTTTTAATACTAAAAAAAGCCAAGCCATTCACATAAATATTGTTATACATTTATTGATATCAATTAATGTTGTCCTAATGCGCTGGAGACCTCAATCACGCTCATAGTCTTCACCGGTCAATGTGATGATATTAATTATACACGCAAAAACTTCCATAGACAAATCATTTCATGTCAAAGATTATCGAATGAAATGGGATGCGTTGGGGTGTTGCGTGGTTGGTCAATACAACCAATAATTGATGCTAAGGTATTAAAGATACTACAATTGTCCATGGGCAAACCCACCAAACAAAAAATTAATATTAATTTTGAAAAGTACAAGCAGGGCGGATAGAGTTTAGATATGATTGTTAAGCTGGAGAAAACATACTAATAATAAATAATAGTTGTATCGTTGTACTCCGCGTAGACAATTGCAACGCAAGTTAAGGCACTAAAACTTAAAGGACACCTACGACAAATCCTTGCCTGACGAATAGCAAACAATAATTGAAAACAAAAACCAATACTTTCATATAATTACGTATTTAGATCTATTTTAAGGTTTATGATTACTTCTAGTACAATCGGTTATCAATTTAACTGTGAGTTTCGTGACTAGTAGGGGTTTGTGATGTACGGAGTCCTGTTGTGCTGTGTTAGTGAGAGTCACTTATTCGCCGCGTGTGGTGCACGATTAAACTTTTTCCCTTTGATGTGCTTATACGTAATGGCGTAGAATGACTCCCTTAAAACCAAAACGGCTACCATTAATGTTTGTGTTATTGCCCACACTAGGGCGCAGTGTCGAAAATTATGAAATTTCTTATTTGCAACCAAGAGTGTGCGCATCCTGAAAAAAGTTGCTGTCATATTAAGTCTGATGCGGCCACGCCCAGCCATGGTTTTTAATCTCTCATGTGGTCCTAAGGAAGTAAGTTATGTGCTTATGGCTCTTCACAAGTGGTCTTATGCATGTTTGAGTATCACCTTATTCTTATCCATTCCTCAAATGTAGTTGCCGTGTCTGAGAGAGAGTGTTGTGGGTGTGTGTCCGTGTGAGTGGTGTGTGTGTGTTTGCGTATGTTTGTATTGTGTCGTGTGTGCCCATGCGTGCTGCGATCGCGAGTGTGAGTGTTTGTTGTTGGGGTTGTGTATTGTAGCCATGATGATCACATCTTTTGGCACACAGGGATAAGAATTGCAGCAACTCTTTCGGAGCAAGTCATACACTCGACACACAATTTGGTTTATCTGTAAATGTATCAGATTTCCCTTTCGCCCAGGTTTCTAAAATTGCAAATTAACTGTAACGCTCAGGTCCCTAGAACGGTGTCTGTAGCCCATGAGTCTTGTGAGTTTTTGCACGTGCTTTTTCTTATTCCTGGTTTCGGTGACACTTTAAATCAGATTATAATCGAAAAAGATATTTTGTAATTGTATTTTGTAAGTTGAATTGGCAAAAGTCATAGTTAATCTAATAGTATAGCAAAGCAGCAACAGTAGTAAGTAGTAGTAAGTAGTAGTAAAGTATTGTAAGCAGTAGCAGTAGCAGGACAGTAGTAGTATTAGTAGTATAGTATAGTAGTATTATTAGTAGTAGTAGTATAAGTATAGTAGTAGTAGTAGACTAAGTAGTAGTAGTTAGTAGAAGTAGTAAGTAGTATGGCACCAGCAGCACTAATGCATATAAAGCAGCAGCATTAGCAGTGGTAGTGCGTGGGAAGTGGTGGTGGTGGTGGCAGTGCGTGGAAGTGGTGGTGGTAGGCTGTGTGTGTGGTGGCGGCGGTGGTGACGGTGGTGTTGTGGTGTGTGTTGGTGGGTGTGTGGTGGATTTGTGGGGTAGTGGTAATGGGTGGTGGGTGGGTGCTCCAATCGCTCAGCAGTAGTACTGTAGTAGCATCAGCAGCAGTATTAGTAAAAAAGTAGTTGTTATCGGATGGTGGCATTAGTAGAATATATCAGCACTAGTAGCAGCAGTAGTAAGCATGAGTAAGTATTAGGCCGAGTACTAGAAAGTGGTAGTGGTAAGTGATAGTAGTATTAGTAGTAGTCAGGTCAGTTTTGGACAGGTAAATATGTCCGACCTATTGTGAAGTTTAGGGGTCATGCAAATACAATCTCATTAAATTTTCATAGAAATAACACAGTACAAGAAACATTGGGTTAAAAAAAAAAGAAATGTCTCTTAAAGCATACATAAATTTCACACTTATTCGTCAGGGTTTTTCTAAGGTTCTAAATAAACCCTGGATGGTCAATTGGTAGCTCTCCTATTCTTTGGATTGATTTCTTGTAGTTGCTTGCTTTCCTGGTTTCTTTGAAGCTCCTTTCGCTTTGGTTAATTGCTAATTCTTTATTACCAATGAAATATCGTGGCCTGGATATCGAGGTTGTTGCCTTCATACAATATAGTATATAATATGCTCCGCTTTGAGCTCTCCATCCAGGCTTTGAGGAAGTCGCCAAACACAAAAACATGACAATGACCATTGACTTTCGCAATACTAAATGACTTTAAAATGGGTTAATTTAAGCCCATATTCAATTCTTTCAGGCTTTGTCCTTGCACCTATCTAACACACAAAATGCAAGAAATCTGTTATTTGTCTTCGGGAGTTTAGCTGTGAATATTGACCTAATTATTTTTTTTAAATCGGTGAAAGATTGTTCGAACTGCAAACAATTATAGTCAAAGTTTAAGGACTGTCAGGCGAAAGAAATTAGAAGAAATTCATGCAGTTCCTTTCCGATTCGGCATTTAATGTAGACGTGACTTAATAATATTTAAAACGCAAGAGAATAACGTTATGAAACAGTAACAACTTCTTATTTTATACATGCACTAGCTCCCATAATTTACAAACAATATGTTTATGATCAAACGTGTACACAAGCTTAAAATGGTAAATAAATTGTAAATGGAAGTCTGAAGACATGTACAATGCACCTAAGTTCTCTGCAAAAGCGTTTGTTTGTTTTTTCGTTCAAAGTTGGTGTTTTTCCTTTGATATGAAGAGTCGTCGCTCATAGTATTCCAAGTTTATAATATTTTAGGACACGTTAAAAGCACTATAACATAAGCCATTTACACTATGATCATGGAATTGTAGTTTACTATCCATTCTGGAATGCTTCGGCACCAAAAAGATCATGTTACTTTCAATAGTCTATCATACGTTGTTGTTCTGTTGTTTTTGTCACATGTCAGTTCTTAAATATGAATTTAGTTTACTGCAGCCAGTCCCAGCAGTAATGTTACACAGAAAGCGCTCATTTCTTTTTTTTAAATTAGGTCACGTTATTTTGTAAATTAATATTGTTTAATTTGCTGTTTGAAAGATATTCGGACTCAAATGTTTTTTAGTTGGATCGATATGTATACTCAAATATTAAAAAAATTAAAGAAAACTTCTGCCGGTGAAGAATATTATCATTATTATTATATAACATTAAATTGTAAGCAATCAGTTATATAAAGAGTTCATTGGTGTCATTGTAACTTGTAAAATGTATGCCATGTTTTATACTTGAATGCCGGTGACGGAAATTTTGTTGAAAATATGGGGGTGAAGGAGCCAAAATTAACAAATTATGCCCAAGATGGGGGTGATATATCCTCTCCAACCCATAAGATCTCTGTCCATGACTTAATTTTGATTATTTTACAAACAGGGGTGTAGTAGAGTGCCATCATTTTTTCACGAGTTCAAGTTTAAAGCCTTGAGTGGAATTACATTTTTAATATCAATTATGAAACCATCGAGGGATAGTTACATTGACCACCCCCTCATGCAGAAAGCGGCGCTATCTTCCCTCCCACCCAACCCTGCGATTTCCGCCCATGTTCAATACAAAAGTGATGCGTGACTTTATTCAGCATCTGAACATAACATGTCGCAATATTATGCTGTATCTTTTGAACATTGTATCTAATTTGAACCAACTAAAACGATTTCATGTCCCTTTTCACAAAAAGAAGTTGAGCGCAATGTTTTTTGTCGGAAGAGGCTATGGCAGTATAGGATATCTCTGATATTGATCCAACTTAACAACACCAACGCAGTATTTCAATTCGTTGTAGCGCTAGGTAGCATTGAGCTTTAACCACGATCGCAATGCGTATGGCAGAGGTTTATTTAACATGTTTAAGGAAAGGCTGACGGTCCTCTGTAGTATTTTATCTACAATGAATTACCATTTACCAATCTACCGATTTTTATATTATATATCTAATTTGTATTTTACTTACCCTCTTCCTGCAAATTGATTTATTTTTCTGTATACTCATGGTGGCTTTGCGGCATTATCTATTCTGTACATTGAGATGCTCATTTTACAAGTTTTCTAAAATTATAATCATGTTTATTATTATTTTTATTAAAAAGAGTTTGACGGAGCCTATATTACTCATCCCCAAACTACACACACGCAAATAAATTCCAAAGGCATAGGCGACGGAAAGAAGGGGGAACGTCCCATAAAATCTGTGATCCACTCTACGTCCCCCCTCTAAATTTTGAACGAAATCCTATACCTTAACATTGTTCACGAGGTCGCTCCCTAATCTTTGCAGTTTCTGCCGTGCCATCTCCAATCCATGTAAAAAGCCTCATCTGCTTTCTAGGCTGTGCATCTTTATTCTCTTTTGAATCGTCCTTCATACCGCCTTGAAATTTACAATTATCTTTCCTATATACCGTATAATATGTATAATTTACACACAATACAGTAGTTTAAGCATCTCTTTTTTTTCATTTTGATGCCCCTACACTCTAAAAATAAAGGTTCGACTTAGAACCGTTGGTCCGCTTCGACAAATTAACCAAAGACTGAGGGATCTGTAAGCAGAACCTTTGGTCTTGTTTCTGTTTTTTTTTTTCTCTTATTACTATTAGTATTACCATTTTAGATTCGCAAGTATGTTCATTAAACCCTCGTATGACTCTAACAGAACCAATAAATGTTTAAAGCTAGTGGAAGATTCTTTATATGGTTCTATGGAGCTTTTTTTCGATGAGAGTTCCACATGACTCCAAGTATAATGTTTATTAACTAAAAGCCTAAAGTAACGAAAAATATCCGCCAGACAATGAGAAATCTATGTTAAAAGTTAAAAACACATTCTGCGCAACAAGGAAATCGAGTCGCTCTGCTCGCACACGTGCTCCTTGGAAAATTTGTAACATCCTCAAACTACCCTGTTATACTTAGCTCCAAGTAAGAACAAATTTGAGTTACAACCAAACTGTTGATCATATTTGAATAAGCCTAATTAATTATTCGTTGACTACATCACGTGCTTTGCTCGGAAAGTTACGAGAATAGGCCTAATGCAATAACAGACACAATATCATGAACCCCCACAGTACGGCCCATCACCAACCAACCCATCTTAAATTCATTCAAGAAGTATTATGCAAATTAGCGTTAATTATTAATAATCATGTCGATTGCTCATTGGTTTTGATATACGCCCAGAAGTTTGCCTCGCACGAGCCAATCAAATCGTCAGCTGGTCTGCGTACACTACTTTTCCACGGGGGACGAAAGTGGGGGGGTGGTGGCTACCAGAAGTTTGTAAAGAGGATTGAAATGTTGTCATGGTTAAAGTTTGGCCAAACATGCAAATAAACTCGCAGACTAACAAAATGAATAAAATAAATGCTCGTCATCTTGAACTAGTTTCATTTGTATAATAATATTGGTAGGAAAATGATTACTCCATAACCCACCCACTTAAACTTCACGCTCAACATTTTGATCATTGGGCCCGGCATTGGGCAAATGTTAGGAATACACAGTCGTAGTAGCTTAGCAGCGACCGGGTTATTCCAGGTTGGAAGCTCCGTCAATTGTCACGCCCATTCGTATGACGTCACAAAGTCACCGTCACGGTGATTCGATAAAAGCAAGCCTCCTAAAGCCAGACCAGTAGTGCATATATATTTCCTTCACTTGTTGAAAGTTCACTTTGTTGGAATATACTTTCTGAAGCGAGCTTTTTATTTTGCACACACAGAGTGACATTTTTTGCAAAGGATGGCTACCACTGCGCTACCGGTCCCAGTACCTCAAATCTGTGCACAGCGTTCTCCAAGCAAGTAAGTTTTTGCATTTTTTTTTCTTTTGTGAATGTTTACTTATTATATAAATCATATATTTTAATATAATTTATGCTTGAACTGATGATTGAAACAAATGTGTATTCGCACCTTTCAGTTGTAATTATATTAATAAAATTGATACTTTTTAGTTTTTAAGGAATATTTATATTTGTTTTACTTTCAAGTCTAGTTTTCTATTCTAATATTTCTTTTGATTAGAGTTTTAGTTTTGTATAACTTTTATATAAGTTGAACTTTGTTTTCAAATTTTAGCAACTCTGTATAATTTGTATGTGCATGCATGTAGGTGTACTAGCTACATTATTGTATTAATGATTTTAATTTGATTAAATTTTAATGTAATCCTTTCTAATACAATGTAGGCTTTATAATATGCAATTAAATTGATTAGTACTGATTTTTAAACTGTTTACTGTTTGGAGTCATATTTAATATTTAGTTCTCTGTTTTGTTAGTTCATTCAGTACCTAAAACAATATCACGCACATGAATACAATATTTTAACTTAATAATTATACCTGTACATTCGAATATATTTTGAAAATATCTGCGTATTAATAAAAACGTATTCCAACATGGTAGACCATATTTTTGCATAGAACGTGTTGCACATAGGCCTACCAATTCCCAAATGAGCAATTATTGAAAACGGATAACAAGATTGTACCCATGGGAATGTGTTCGCTTCAACTTGTGAAATCATTTCATACGCTTTACTTAAGTTTATGATGCGCTTTTTGAATTTATTTTGAGCATCTCTAGAAGACAAATTCTGTAGTTAATGCGTCTGCTTTAAGCTGCCTCTGTAACTGGCACACAGATACTGGTCAGCGGTATTCTGTAATTTGTATGTCAAGTTGTATCACCGGGTCCTGTTTTAACTCAAACGGTGAAAGTACAATGGAAATGGTGACCTCGATGCTGTGCAATATGACGATCTCTGCCGCACTTGATGCTTGCTCTGGGCAGAGTCACTGGCACTTTTCGCCAGAGACCCTGTTTTAGTTTCCTCTATTTGGAGATATCATAGTGCCCATGGCGCCTCCGTACTTCTGCAGATACCAGTTGAGCACAACAGACAACGCCGCCAATGCCAAACGCACTTGACTACCCACGGCATGCCATCCTCTCTTGAGGGGAAAATAAGAACAAAAAACTTTGACGAATCCCATGCGCGCGCGGATGAGCACTTTATGCGCTATGAACAACAGGTGCCCATGGCACTATTGCGTATGTTGACAAAGATTTTCCAGGTCAAAGAGTGCATTCTAAAGGCATACAATATTATATATATTGCTTTGTTTAGGCTTAATGGGTGGTCAATGTCATCGTCAATTAGACCTCATGGAAGTCTGGATTAATCAGTTCCATTGAATGGCATTTGCATGGCGGCATGCAACTCAGCAAATAGCATCAACTGTATTGTAAAGTTGCTCATCATCATTTTCTTCATTCTGTCCTTGTTGATGTTGCAACTTTACTAATTGCTCATAGTTCAGGTAGCGGTTTGCAGTGCTTGTGGCCAAGTGCAAATCACTGCAAGTTTTGTTCATCATTTCCAAGTTGTATGAAAACTATGTATAGTTCCATAGTTCATCCTCAATTAGCAAACAGCTTTTGATATATTTGAAGCAGTTCAAATTAACTTGAACGCCTTCATTGGTAATAAAATAAATAATTGACTTTATTTTAAACAAATTCAAATCCAAGCTTATTAACCAAGATAATGTTAACAGCAAATTATGGTCTTCGTTTATTCTGTATAATCTTGCAATCTGCGCTGATTCAGTGTGCGTGATCAGTACATAGCGGTACCATAAATGTATAAATATCGATCAAAACTTTAATCAGTCAAGAAAAAAAAGTAGACCAAATGCATATTAAAATTCTGCTACAAATCACTTCAAATTAACATTGAACCCATGAACGAAGCAATTGGCAACATTTTTTTTTCTCCAAAGTGCAAGAAGAAGAAAAAACCTTCTACATGTGTTACACACCTGTTGGTCAAATTGGCTGTTTCACAGTACGATATAACAAATACCAGCATATACATGTTCTTTCAGATTGGCATTAGAAATACCCCGGGCTGCTAAAAAAGTCACGAATAAAACATGATGGATTTTGAGTCTAATTTTTGACTCTTATTTGATTTAATGCTTAGATTGTAATATGAGAGAGCGGATTACGAATTGAATCTGCTATGAGTGCTCTATATCATGCTTATAAACTTTGCGTATTGTTGAACGAAAGCGAATACGGATCTTATATTGCCTGATCCGAGCACAAAACGCTACAAAACACGCGTATGGTCGACACACACCAAGCCTCTGGTCTAAAAACCATACCAATGACATCATGTCGAATTCGATGTTGTGGTTTATGAAGTCAAGATCACCTTATAGTAAACAACAATGCATGACTCACATTTTATTGATAGCCTTTTTACCCGTTGCCCCTGGTAAGGTTTTCTTCTGAATTTGATGTATTTATTTACACATTGTTTGTTTTTAAAATGACCAATATTATTTGTATCACCGATTCGGTGAACTGTCAAACCACGGTCAGACAGAAAGAATAAAGGAGTCAAGTGAATAGTTTATGTGGCTCTCAATGGGAGCTGCTTTTTTTAAGTGTACCTTTAACAAATTGTAAATTGCATAAAAATGGCACAAAATGGGTCGGTACAAAGGGTTATTAAAGTTCAACAAACTCGTACAATTGAAGTGGTTTTGTTGGAAAGATATTTATCAATGTCACTCACTCTCTTGCACCTTGTTGTGTTTCGGATGAGTGCTATGAACGCATTTTTCATAGATACCTGGCCTTTTTATATGCCTCTTTACAACCAAAAGTCGACCATGGACAGGTGATGGAGGGTGATAATTACCGCCACTTATCAATATCAGATCATTTTAAAAGTATTCAAGCAAAATCAAGCTCAATAGCACAGAAAGTGGTCGAGGAATTAAAATATAATGTTTTACCAGTTTTTATAGTACAACATTAATAAACAGAGCTACTGAAAACGTATAGAGTAAATTGTATTTTTTGTGGATCATAAAAAACACGCTTCTCGGATAAGAACATAAAGACAATGTCACGACGAGACAAGATTACTCTCTACAAGGGAATATGAATTAATCAATTAAGAAGGAAGAAAAGTTAACCAAACCATAAAGTTAACATTAAAAACTCCTGGCTTGCACATCTCAACAGCACATATTGCAGGGATGCGCTGGTGGTCGGGAATCGAACCCACGACCTTTCAAATGTGGTATTGGTACAAAGTGTTGAGTGTATTCCTTCATTCAAACTTGGTATGGTACAATGGATCGTACTGAAAAGCCTGCCATGTTGGTGGACAAGATATACGCATTCTAGGACTACAATACATTCTCCTGTCAATGATCCCTATGAAAATGCTATACATGGATCGATTGACAGCTTAATGTATTTTAGTCTCGGAATGTGTATATCTTGTCCACCAACATGGCCGGCTGGTGATAAATCCATATTGATTAAGGTCTATAGCAAGCGACATAGGCCTTTGAAATGAAGATATCAGAAAGAAAAATAAGCCGGTAATGCTACATAGTTATTAAAGACGCTATCAGTGATTCACCGAACTAGAGTCGAAATATTTGAAATTTGCAGGAATAGCTTATAAATGAAGGAAAAGACTAGAATTCTCATAAGTTATTTTTAGCGACAGAAAACTTAACAGTGCTTAGCAGTGCTCAAATATATGCACCTGCATTCAATTTCTTGGTGCAGTAAGTGTCCGTACACCAGTAATGACTAAAATGTCCTATTTTCTATTAAGTTGCTTTCAGTCTTAGCACTTCTAAAGTATGTTAGGATACCTATACTTATTATTTTCGATGATTTGTTTTATTTTTCGATTTAGCAAATCACTTATAGTGCCTTTAATGTTGATGATAACTATGTAGCATTAATAATGCTATGTTACATAATTCAGTATTAAGTGATCATACATTTTCTATCTCTTCAGTTCCAGTCTCGAAGGCAGCACCCCACCATCCCCCAATCATACCAGAATGGGAGACGATGGCAACTCAGCTCCCCGCACACACCACGGACGTCAACGGTTACGACCATGGCTGATAGGACTCATAGAGAGTGGTACAGTCAAAGGTTTGGAGTGGATGAACAAGGAGAAAACTCTCTTCAAAATCCCCTGGAAACACGCTGGAAAACAAGATTACAACCCTGAAGAGGATTCCAAAATATTTAAGGTATATTGCATTTCTAAATAAAGAATAAAAACGCGAGAAAACTGGTTAAAGGGATAAGCAGCGATTTGCTAATCCGAAACATCAAAAACAATCATCAAAATTCATATTTTGGTATTTTTGTTACTGGCATGGATATACGAACATAACCTGCAAGTGGTTGGCTTAAAATCTGTGTATTAAAGACAAGGCGGTACTTTATATCTAATTTTGTAATTTCTATACGTGCGTATCAAAATTCCAACTATTTGGTGGCTTGTTTCTACATTAAAGCAGTTATATGGAAGTTGTAAAGTTGGAAGTTAAAAATATGCATTTCTAAATTTTTCGATTCTCTCGCATTATCGCTGCAAACGATATTTAACGTTTCAGTTATATTTTAAAAACAATACAAACACAGCAGTATTTAAGTATGCAAATTAGTTCCACGTATATAGATTTTTATGCATTGTGAGCTTGCATATAATGATTAGAGCAAATTTTCTGATGTACAAAACACTGGAAAATGCGCAAACAGGTCCAAACAGTCGTACTATCATATAGATCCCCCTTTCGCATGTAATATCACTCACTCGATTCAGTCCCAATCAGGAAGTCAAACAGCAACAAGCCGAGCTCTTAACAACACAAAAACTACACGTGTACACTGAAAATCACAAATATCCATTCAGTGTACTCAATCATGAACTTACTTTCAACACAAAAGAATTCAAAGCCACCTGCAAAAGAGCTTTAAACAACATTAATCTGTAGTTAATTTATCATCAATAGATACATTACACTCACCACGTTAAGCGAGTCGCTGTTTAAAAAGCAAATGGCAAACAGCGCACACGCCGTTGTTTATTTTGATACATTTTCCAAGTACACGCATGCTTCGACACATGCTAAAAATAGCACAATGTTGTTAATCATATGGGACAGCTTTTCTTGTCCAATGGTTCTGATAATGTTCAAGTTCAAAGGCAGTTAGTTTTTTCAGATTGAATGATTCGACTGGATTTTACTTTTACCACATTCAGACAAAGCAATCTGAATTATGTGCGTTGCACACTTTCCATACAGCTGGAAGCTTCTGAACCTAGTTTCTAAAAGCTAATGGTTGAGCGAGCTTTGGAGGCGTACAAATCAAACAAACACACGTAAAACTTCTTAATAGCTAAATTCGCGTGGCACTTCCAAGAACCATGTGCAAATGTTGATTGTAAATCATCTGATTCCTTGAATAGTCGTTAAGGACAATCGTTGACATCGTGAGACCAACTCAAGAAAAGCGGGTCTGCGCTTATCCATGTTTCTGCATATTAGTGAACGTCTTTACAGCATATGCTCAATGACATAATGGTTTAAACACGGCGTTTTATCGTCAAATCATATCTAAAATTAGATTTATATTTCAATTGGTTGCTATCACAGAAAGTACAATTCCCTTTTTGATTCAAAATCGAAATTCAGCATACCTATTTCTTCCACAAAAAAGAACATCTTCGCCTTCAAAAGCAGCTATTCGTGATATATATAGGCCTATATAGCAAGTAATACGTTCAAAAATGATAAAATTCAGAACTGCACGCAATCAAGAAAAGCTTGTAACCTCGAAATCTTTTTTCTTTTTAGCTTTGGTCAACGAACACAGGCAAGTACAAAGAAGGAGTTCACGTGCCAGAACCAGCCGTTTGGAAAACGCGCCTTCGTACTGCATTAAACAAACTACCAGACATTGAAGAAATTCAAGAGAAGACGCAACTAGATATCCCTGAACCCTACAGAGTTTATAAGCTGCTGCCTAAAAAACGTAAGTTTCCCGGTAAGTTCGAATCACTTTTATTTTTCAATCAATTTAGGAGGATAATGATCTTCTTCATAACATAATGTTTTAACAGACTTTGGAATGCAAAGTTCTAACACTCTTTAAAAAAAAACACTTTCATGTGACGGGGTTTTTAATAGCATTTCGAATTAGACTAGACGTCGACCGAAATTGGGAAATCCAGAGAAGAATTTTGAAGTGCAATAAATTCACTCGACAATCCTGCCATCATCGGCATGTATTTATAAAAGGCAATTATCAAAATTCAGTTCTGCATTTCCAACCCAGAAGTTAACTCTCCAACGCAACAAAGCGTAGGTCTATATAATTGAAAATTACCTTTGTTGGTCTATATGAGTATGGGCCTAATTTTACACTTGTAAATTTACATAAAGGAATGAGTGAATGACTGATTCCCATGAGTTTGCCAGGTTTCATAAGGCCTTCCAGAAACGTTTCAAATTCCATTGATCGTATCGTAGACTACCCGTGATAAATGAAGTGATAGTTTTTGTGGTTCTTTAATAGGCTATGTTTAATGGTAGATTTGACAAATTCACAACTGAATAACTCTGATTCACACGTGCACTGTTTGACTTACTTTTTATGGGTCAAGTCCTAAGCTGAGAGAGGACCAAAAACTAATTTTCTGTCCAGACCTTCGAATTACTTCCCTCCATGAAGTTAACTTGATGATGGTCTCATCGTCTACTTAGCATGCAGTGTGGCAGACGACCACATTAAGACATTTTGAGTCAATTCCCGCCATGACTCTAAGCAGACGACACCTAAGTGCAAACCGGCCCACTCATAATCATGACGTCAACTTATAGTAGCATCGCCGTGGTCCTCTGGAATACGTCATGAGAAATTATGAATCATAGTAGAACAGACTTTGTTGTGTATCTAGTGAAAAATGATATGAAATATGGTATGAATGAACTGATGCCATTTTTAGAACCGAGGGTGACCACAGCCTCTTGGAATGCGTTGCCCCCCGGTACGGGTTTTGACCCGCTGTTGTCTCAGCCGCTGGCCCGCGCCAGATTTATTCGCTGTGGACAAGGTGGAGAGAAAATAAACCTAGCAGTACTGTTAGCTTTGATACACAAGTGTCAAAATTTTAGTTTCAAATTTCTACTCTGAAGACAAAATTGGACACCGTTCGTTGTCTCTTGGTAATTTACTGCTTACATAGTACAGTATTCTTATATCCAACAATCTATACCTCTTATCTTTTACTGCTGTCGCAATATTCAAATCTAAAATAAAAAGTGTTCTGCAAAAAATTGCCTTTTTCTCATTGTATATAATGCTATAAAATATCATGACACTATTTTCCTCTAATTGATTTTGACCAATTGACTTGTGCATTATGACAGCAAAATATAAGCCTATCAATTCAAAATAGCTATACACATAACACTGTGATAAGAGAGCTTGACCTAAATTCGGACCTTAAAATTGCATCAAAAGAGTGTTTTGGAAATGAACAGTGCATGAAGTCGTTTCTTTGTCGATGCATTTACAATTAAATATAGAATTGGTGACCGCCATGCCACAACCATATGTACGAATTTAAATCGAAGCAGTTAGCGTAGTCACGGACTTGGTCTTCTTTTTATCACCCTAATAATTTCAATCGAATGTTTTTTTCTTTTGCAGCAAATGGCGTAAATAGACACCGTACTAAAAGCGATGGCTATGGACAAGATGATGTCCGTAGTCAATATCAGGTAAGACATAGGCCTAATAATTCAATCAATTTTGAGGTCCACGTGACATAAAGGGAAACTATCGATATACGACCAGTGTGGTATTTCATATATAGTTTCCTATATATTTATTTGGATTCTGACATTTTGGATATTCCAACTCCCAAATATATATTGCTAAAGACCATTGTATATGACCCCCAGGGCGTTCACATATTTAATAACATGTGTTTTGACCCTTTATCCGTCGGTCAGCGTGATTGTAGCAGATGCCAGATCTCCAGAATACGAACACAGAAATGATACCTTCTTTCTTCAACACAAGATTTTGCTCTTCGTTAGCGCCATAACACGACGTGAAAAATAACACTTGATTCGCTTATTAGAATTCCTGACAATTTCATTATTATGAAGAAATCATACCACCAGGACCATAGCTATGTATTTTGGGTGGGCGGGAGGGCGGGTAGGGATTTTCTCAAATGCAGACCTTTTAAATAAAATATGTATCTAAGAGAGAAGTAGATCTTTCTCCCTTCTAAAATTAACTTTTGGATTCCATTAGACATAATGCACCAAAATACCTTTTGGATGCTTTTGAACATCAAAATACAATCATTTTGGGCAAATTTTGCAACATCTATATCAAAGGAGTGGGTCGGATCTTTCGCATTCGGAAATTTGCATAAAATACACACGAACTAAAAAATCACCACACCTACTTAAAAAAACTACGTACCCCATCCAATTTCACATCGCCAGGTTTAAAACACAAACAAAAAATGATTCCTGTGTGGGTTCCGTTTGTTCATTAAAGTCATCTGAGTTCCGCGTGTGCTCATATAAATAGACTAGATAAAATTAGGAGAATTGCCAAATACAATCATGCAGCCCTGTTATGTGTCTGATGTTTTCCCTACTGCACACGTTATTGTTTTAAAGCAGTGAAAGTATAGCTTAAATATCCCCTTGCCTTATCCAAACCTATTCAATGTTAAGAGGTTGCAACACAACGTCGATTAAGTATTGAATAAAGGGGGCGAGGATCATGTGGAAGGCTTTCATGTTTATATATAGCGCTAAAAAGTTTGCTGAATCGTGTATAAATATAACATAAAATACACTGTAGCTAGACACCCAGAAGAAGCACTTACATCAAGCTGGATAAACGTATGATATATCTTTAACTAAGGAAATTAGAATCAGGTCTGTCTCTGTTGGACTGTGGGAATTGCTAGCACAGGCACATTGAAAAAACAATGCTGTATGGCTTCATGTTTTTGTCTTATCAACTCACACGGAAATAACACAGGTAATAGGAAGCGAGCAGCAAGACAACGCGGATCAATCTAGTGTCTTTTGGTTGACCCCTTGTCGTATGTTGTGTGCAATCGAAACACCAATTTAAACCTGTTGGGATGACCCAAAGACCAATTGAAGAACATATAGAAAGCAAATTCGGGTCTCATTGATATATAGGTCAACAAGTTTTGCAACGTGGTAGCCCAAAAATATTGAATCGAAGGAGGTCTTTTTGAAATATTTCGGCAGAATTTGGTGACGAAAATTTGACTCAAACGCGAACAAAAACTAGTGAATTTCAGGTCGAAAGGTCAGGCGGAAGTGGTACGCAGGTTCAACGCTATATTTGTGTGCATAAGAGGATTAAAGAAAACAAAAACAGTGAACTAATCACGAAAACACATGACGGACTGATTTTGGCAAAAACGTTATCTTGTTCACGAGGCTTGCGGGTTAAACAAGCATCCAGTTTTACACGCACATGACCTTCTACCACGAGACTTTACCTGTGATATTGTTTTAAAAAAAATAAAATAAACATAAAGTCGTGTGCCAGATGCACTGTTTGCTTTAAAGGTTTGTTGTTTTTAAATACACCTTTTGAAAATGTTGATTAAATTTCGAACATTAAGGAGCAACTGCTTGATATCTTTTAAAATCAACCTTCTTCCTTTGAAATTTGCAGGATTTATTTTTGCTAAATGTGTATTACATTGAAAAATAGTGATTCATTGTATTATTTATTTTTCCTGTTTCTACATAGGTGCCACAGATGTCCCTGTCTGCTCCCCCATACCCTCAAAGTAAGTATTATTACTCTCATTCTATTACAAATAGAACTATATTCGCGATTTTAATAGTGGTATAACTTTTGATATAAACACCCACATTTGCTGCAAATTTGATCTTTATCTTTCAAATGTAAAATTTGTTGTTCTAAAATTGCACTGTTTGCGAACAAAACTCTACAAAAAATCCATTGGATGGGTGAAAATACGGTATCTTTATTGCTATTGTTTCCTTTTTTCATGGCCAGATTTTCCCTCAAATTTGCATCAACAAGAGATGATATTTGTGGGTTAACAAAATTATAAATTTTGTCGAAATCGATCACGTATTTTTGATTTTCAAATAATATTTAATAAAGCACTAGCAGACACAACTTCGCGTATGCTAAAAACATCTTTATTCTTAGCATTGAGTCGTACTGCTCTTAAAATAATGAATGTATACAAATTGAGCCTCCACCCACAAATAGCGAAACCAATGACATTTAAGATCAAAGATTTCATGAAATATTTATACTTTGTTTTACAATGTATTATTCTTAAACAGGATTAAAATGAGAAAAATCGAACAGAATTTTAATGAATTAATCTAAATTGTTTCAAATCTGAGAAATTATTCAGAGATGAAGACAAGATTTGACAAAAAACTATACTGTTGGTAATTTGTTTCCTCGTATCCATTCTATAGTTTTTAATGCTGTATTTTTTTGTATTTTTTTTTTCAGGGAACTATGACCTATATAACATCTATGGACGACAGAATCACTATGGGGTACGTCAGAAGCACCTTTATATTTCGTCTTTATGTTGAATAATTTATCTGTCTTTTCTTATTTCACTTGTATTAGCTTTAGGGACAGTGCCTATACTAATGGTTTACCATGAGTATCAAATAAGGCCCTACAAATTTTAGGAAAGGTATTGCTTTTAAAAAAACGACGATATTTTGTCATTTTCAGCCACCTTTTTGCTAATGCTTACAGATTTCTTGACATATATCAACATGTATGTCAAATTATGACCTTTACCAAATTCTGCCATTGCTGGTAGATTTCTTGCGTCGTTTACTTTCTAAACATATAGGCCTATAACTTTTATGCGCCATAAATTGAGACTTAGGAAGATATGATACAAAACATTTCAATCCCATTATGATTTGCACTGACCATTAATCGAATATCTTGTCATAACTTGAAATCTAAAAAAAAATGCTAAGTATATTTCGATAATTACCTGAGTTTGTGACTCTTATTTTGGACTCTTTCATTGATGATTCCATTTTTAGTTGATTTCTAATGTATCTTTCAACAAAATAAATTTCAAACAATCATGAGATGTAGGTTTTCGTCACCATTGTTGATACCTATTTCAAATTGGGTGGTTGCGATGTAATAACTTGGAACATTTAAAGAAATATTTAAGAAACAACTTGATGAATTTTGTCGGTTTCTCTAGCAAAGGAATTAAAATTATTATTTTTGTTCGAATTTTCCAAACAGGAAATGACTGCATACGATTACAATAATTATCCACAACATCCCAGCCAATACAGACGAGGTGAGTGTTATTTCTATATATATTTATATTTATTTCAATCAAAATTTCATCTTCATTATTTAAAATTTCTTATGAAATTTATTTTCTGGCATCATTCTGCTGAAGGAGGCAAATAAATACAGGTAGATAAAAGTTGGAGCGCGTTAATTATGTATTGATATTACAAGCATTTTCGACAATTACCATATTTTATTTACCCGTATTTCTTTGAATGTGTTGCTAGTTATTGGTACAACAGGTACTTACACACTAACTGGTTAGTAATGTTGACAATTATAACGACCTTCGGTGTATTCTATCTTGATATGATTGGCCAAGCGCCACCATCTGATAAAGGTCTAATATTTTCACCGGCAGTCTCAAATACAATCTTGTTTGGCGCCATGACTCGCCAAGATAAATGCAACGACATTTCCTTATAAAGATAAGGTTCATGAAGGATACAAAATAAGATGCCATTTGGTAATTAATTGGATGTCTGATACAATTTTACGTTTTTAATTAATGCTATTATCCTCGTATCTCATTAATAAAACGATCATGATAATTGATAAAAGTCTACTTATGAAGAAGCCTATGGTAGGATTGTTTCGCGAGACTTAAGAAAACACTTAACTATGATTGGTCATTTCCTTGTGAGTCGGTTTTCGGATTTTCATGCATGCCGATAAATACGCAACATTTTGTCTAAGTTTTCGTTCCCGCCAAAAGAGTTCGGAATGAGGAGTACGAAACTTTGAGCATCTGTATGTGCACACTGTGTATAGTAAACATGTTGATCATTTGGAATATCCTAATATGTTAAAAGTTATCACATTTACAAAGGCTAACTCTAATCTTAATTAGTTTGTGAAAAGTTGTGACAATAACCCTTGGAGGTAGACTGGGCAGAAGCATAAGGGTCATAAGGCATTTGAGGTCAAGGTCAGGGGTCATTTAAACATGGTAACATTTGAGGTCAAAGTTATGGACGGGTCAGTTTATGTCAAATGTTTATTTATACGAGGTCATGATTTCTCTTAATCACCAAACGTTTCTCATCTAGAAATCCAGTGGAGACAAATTAATAATTTACTAATCTATTCCATTTCTCAGTAAAATGTAACCAATCCACATATATAACATAAAACATGTAAATCACTCAATTTTTTTTTGTGAATAAATAGACTATAAATAATATGTAAACCAAACAGTGGGAAAGGGTTATCTCGTACAGTAGCTTACCTAAACAGGCCTATTTTACCTGATATTTAAACAAAATAATTACAGACATGGATAATTGTTAGCTTGTTGCTTAGTGACCACTTTATTTCACACGTGGCAAAAAATAATGCGAATTTGAGACCCTGGTAAAAAATATTTAATACGTAGGAAATTGAAGTATTTTACATCCGGAAATCATTGTGTAGGCGTTGTGTAGAATAGATCTACCCTGCGATATTTTCTTTGTGATCGGCTACTGCAATACGTGAGCTGAGTTGGCGATCCGTATGGCCACATCTAACTCTTGTGGTTGATATTAAACGCAATACATGGAAAATACACATAACATAACGTGGCGAACATGGACTACCCCATAGTAATAAAAAGGCAGAGCACACATTAAAGTGGAATTACCCCTTCAGAAGGCTAAAAATAAAACTACTAATGGAAATTGAGGAAAGATACCTTCCCATTGCTTCTTGTTTGACAACAATCGGGGCTTCCGTTCCAAAGTTATGGTCTAAAATGTAACTTGGCAAACTGAAATCTCTTATGATATTTCTTATGTATTGCTTTCTCAAGCTGCGATATTTAAAAACTCATACCTCAAAAATTAAATCAGCTTTTGATCTCTAATTTCCACAGTTATTTGTGAAAATTGAATTCAAGCACTTATTGTCTATTCAATAATAAAATTAAAATACTTAAACTTAAAAAAGAGCTTCTAGACTAATACCTCTAGCCGATATATCAAAAGTGAATTTTAATGACACGTCGTCTTTGTAGCAAGGATTTCTGAAAAACGATTTATCTTAGAGAGATGGGATAAAAAAGCAAATTAAAACATACTAGAAACCTTCAGTACTTTTTCACAACAGGAAAAAAATAATTTAATGGAAATTCATGTTACACTGCTCTTTTCTGCCTTTTTTATTATCAATTTTTCATATGAAAATGATAACTTATTTAGAATTCTACACCCTTATTCTTCAATTTTGAGCTACTCTTACAAATATGTTTACGCTTTCTACTTCTTTCTTTATTGTTAAATAAAATTCTACATTTGATATTCCTCTTGCATTATTACAAGACCTTACAACTGCTCCTGGACCTCTTGAAATTACTTTAAATGACGTAGACCAAGTGATACAACACAACGACCATCCGTCTCCTACCAGCACACATTTTGGGCATGACATAGCATCAATGTATCAGAGCCATTCCAGAGATATAGATGTGGTGGGCGACGACACGGCGTCAAAGAGTAAGATTTTCACATTTATAAACTTCGCATTCTTACAAATTATGGAATTGTTATGTTTCACCAGGCCCTGTGTGTGCAAAAGATAGCGTGATTTTTTAAGCTATAACTCCAACTTAAATCTTTAATATGATGAGAAGAACAGTGGCAACTGCGCCCCCTGCTTGTGCGTGAAGAAAATGATCCACAACTCCCGAATTCTTCGAAAAGTGTTTAGTGGATTACCTCATATGTACAATGTACATCTTTTTGGTTGGCAAAAACTTCAGTAAAACTCGTTTTGCGCTCTGGGAACTGTGGTCTTGCATTTGCCTTTAAAAATATTTAAATAACAGCTATCTGCGAATGCAATACTTCAAATCAAAAACTTTTAAGTTGAAACCCTTTCCCGGATTACAATATCTGAAGTAACGATCATATTTTGCCATAAGTTTGTAGAATAACCATGCTTTACTAAAGGCTTGTAAAAGATGTATATTTTTTATTATCATAAAGTAATCGTCATTTAATTATTTCACTTGCAGTTGCCAGTGCAATCTTGCACAATAATAACGATCCAGCGCACACCAATTACCATGATCTAGTCCCATCTAGCACCACGGCTGAAAACATGGCATATCCTCCAACAACAAGGCCATATACCGGCTACACTCAAATGAGAAATCACCACGATAATATGTATAATACAACATGCGCGCCTGGTACCATACCAACTACTACAATGACCAATGGCGATCACAGATTAGAAGAAACACCAATGGAAGCATGTCAGTCAGGCAACAGACAGTCTCCCCTTGACGAACTGCCGTCAGGTAGGTCATCGTTTTTGATCGGTTATCATTTTTAAGAAATCCATACTTCCATACATTCTTGTCAGTTAGTTTAACATTTCCCTACAATAGTCCCATTTATGTCGAAAATGCATTCGAATGAGTCCAAATATGCCTAGTTGCTGGTCGGTGGTGTTTGAGCTCAGATTAAAATAGATATTCCTTTGAACCCCGTGCAAGGTAAAATGTTTTAATCGGTGATCTTTAGGACATCTTCGCTCGTGCAAATAGTTAAGCAATCCTACGGATCACTCTCAAACGAAGTTCATCTTCTGTAATTTAGACGGCTTCAAATCTTGTGATGATCATAATTAAGTACAGAGATCAGGCGATTCAATGTCATCTCTTTCCACATTTTACGCGTGACAGCGCATTTTGAAATTAAAGAAGAACACAGGACGTCAAGGTATCAGAAGTTTAATGTCGTTTTCATCTTCTTGTACCTCCTACTAACAACAGAACAAAGCATGACGATACAAGTCTGCTATCAATCCTTGAATGCGCTCACTCGCCAAGTAGACAACCCGTCAGGCTGTATGCTGTATTCCAAACAACCTTGGGATGATGGCTTACACCGAGGTATGGAGGCCATCCACCTCCCCGACATCAGCGATCTCTGCGACCCCCAAACTCCTGGCATCGGCCGTGCGATAGAGCTTACGAATGAGGTCCTGAGATGCTTTGAAAAGGGGTACGTATGGTAAGCATATTGTTATAACAGTGGTGCCGACCGCTGATGGAATTTGTTTCGGCCGTTGACTTGTTGTCGTTGGTGCACCTGACTTATGTGTATACCCTCTTTATCCTGCTGCATTTTCCTCGTTCCTTGTTTGATCGTATAGAATGTTGTCTATTTTCTTGTCTGTCCGTGTTAGAGTCTAACTTGAGTTCTTGTTGTAGTTATTGGTCCTGTTGCAGGATAACATATTGTGTGTAAAATAGAGGTGGAAAGACGGTTGATGCACGGTTTAAAAAAATAAGTAATAGTTACTGAAAGAAAGTTCTGAAGTCATGGAAGGATCTCAAGGTGAAATCGTTGCATTAAAATAAAGACCAATATGCTAAAATTGAAATATACTATATTTTAGTCTACATTTCTTAAATTACCCCAAAATAAATAAAACTAATGGACAGAGAGCATAATAAGGAATTGTTATTATTCTATTGGTTTCAAAATACCAATCAAAGCTATAGCTCGGTTATGGCTTTAACCAGAGCTATAGTGTTCACGATCTAAGAGTAACTTGTTTCATTAATCGAAATCATGTAAAAGGAACTCTTATGCGCAAGAAACAAAAATATAGGCTAAGTAAGCAAAAAGAATTGCCCTGCCTCCAGTAAAAAAAATTAACACGCAAAGGAACTATTGGGGTTCCTCAAAGGAAACGGTGTCCCTTGAGATAAAGTTGTTTGATCTGGTAGGGCGTCAATTGCACAATATAAGGTGATGTGGCCAAAATACACTCTAGACAGCCGGGTTGTTTCCCATGCATATACCCAAAAGCTTGTTGGCCACGGAAACGGAAGAAAACCCGGCGCAAGGGAGGGAAGGAAACGTCATAAAAGGACGTGTCAGCAGGCTTAAACAAATACGTAGAGCAGTATTTAGAACTGTTAATTGGATTTCATTGGGAGCGCAACTTCATGGTAGTTTGCATGTTTAAGTAAAACTCTGTCTCCATAAGGGTTCTGCAACTTACGATGGTAGTCTTAAAATTGCAACAATGATTATTTGATTCATGCTTTAAGTTATTTAATTGCAATTTTGTTCTTGCAATAACGGAACGATTTGCAGTCATGTCGTTGTCGATTTCATTGCAAATGTTGTTAGTCACTTTTTATTAGTCAAATTTTATTAGTCATATTTGGACTCATTTGATGCATCTTTCATGATATACATTTGAGAAAATTTCTTTAAAATGTGGACATTGCCATTTTGCAAAGTTACATGGAAGCAGCAATCTGGGACAGTGAGGAAACACTTTAATTTTCCAGGTCGTATATGATAAGTACGGTTGCATGATTGCGAGGGAGGATAACTCTAGCTTAACTTGGCAAACATTTTATTGTTGTTGTGTACCGAGGCAGTACAGGTGATGTCTGCAGCCTGACTAACAAAGAAAATAACTGTTGGGGGATTCCCCTGATTTCCACCGATAATGTACGAATTTTTAAGCAGTTGATAATATAGTGCTCATAGTTTTGCAAACCTTCCAAACCAACTCAAACCAAAAAAAAATCTTCACAAAATGCTGGATGCACGAAACAAATGCGTATTTTGTATTAACTGTTTTGTTATGGAAATGAAGGAAATCAATCTTTAACGGGGTTTTCCCGGACTTTCCCCATATTTTAGGGGGTTCCCCGATCTTTTACCATGTGTTCGATCTTGATTTTGAACAAAGGCCTCCCAGGTAACTAAAAATGCAAGGGAAAGTGTTTGTCGTGTGATTTTGCAAATTTTAATGTTTTGCTACTTGCAAGACGATGCATTGATTTATTTATGGTATATGTTACAAAAATTAATTTCCTCGTTCTTTGTTTTTTCCTGGCTTATAGAATCTCTATTCAGTGCAAGAACGGTGGTGACATTTATGTGACGAGGCGGTGTCGCAGTGTGGTGTTTTGGAGCGTGGCATCGAATAAAGGCCAGAGGCATCGTGAAGAGAAACTCGAACGTGAGGAAGAAGTAAAGGTCTTCGACCTGCAAGACTTTCGCGAGAATCTGCGCCAGTATCTTCGCGGCGAAAAGGAATCTCCCCCAGTTCCAGAGATTTATTTTACTGTAGCACAGAAATGGAGCGGTGAAGCTTCTCTTCACTCTTGTCTGGTTTCGATAGTGTTGACACCGGCGCGAGCGGCTGTAGAGCTTAGAAGTATTAATCACGACATTAGAACACCTCCAAAAAGCGTACACAGCGGTCTGCTTTATTTCTCCGGGCCAGATGTTCCCACTCCACCTAGCCACCCCTTCCCGGCCGCGGCAGAATGGACCTCCCATCCCCACTATTACAATTCATCCCCCATTCAGGGCTTTGATATGACCTAAAGACAATATTTATCTTCCAATTTGTGGAAATAATCAAGGTCGATGTAAGAGTAATCGACTCGATGATTTTCAGAATGCTTAAGCACTCTTTAAGTGTTGCCGACAGCTGTCTGCATGCTTTGCAAACTTAGAAACAGAAAATATAAATAATTTCATAAGAAGATCATACAAATAGGCTAGAAATTTTTCCCAACTGCAGATACTTACTTCCTTTCATTTAAAAGATAAAGAACAGCTGAAAATGGGAACAGAGGATACACTTTTTCCTACCTGTTGCAAGGTTGGTGGAGTATTTACGTCTGTACCTGAATTGAATGACAATCATTTATTATTTTTATTTGTCAGTACTAGTATAAAGAAAAGATATGTCAGTTTTAGACATAAGAAAGCACATTTCACAATATGCTTCAAAACGAGACTTTGCATGCAAAACAGTGCGCTCGCGAAATGCTATGAACGGCACGCGCTGCTGTTACAATGGTGGCAGCGGTGGGATTTGCCTAAATGTGGTCTGACTACTCATGACTGAGCCCTACAACTGAGTTTGATTGGTTAACTCACTTATATAGTACGATAGATTCTGGAGTGAATCTATGATAGCATCAATCGCTTAAAATACACAGTGTCAAAGTGCACTAGACTCGGCGTTTAGCCATCTTGGCGGAAACACTCAAAAGGACATTCAGAATGCACGCAACGCTATGCAATGTTGATCAATGAGTGTACGGCTGGCTGCAACTCTAACAGTCGCCAAGTTAGTCAGTAGAACTGATTCCTTCACCTCTCTTACTTCTTAAGTTTTAAAGTGTAGATTATAATGCTGTACAAAATGCTGTTTACTCTTTAAGTACTAAAATCTATGTACACGAGAATGTCCGACTGGTTCGGCCTCAACCAAAGTGCTTTGGAGGCCTGCAAACAGGCTTTCATACTCTTCACAGTACAAATGTTATATTTCCCTAAAAATATTTAATATTATGGCAATGATAAAAAAGCGTTGTCTTAAGTGCTTCCATACATTTTATAATAAAGTATTTAGCTTAATTGTGCCTTGAAAACAAAAGTAGGTCATATTGATTTGTATATAATGATGATCTGTGACTTATGATTGATTGTTATGTGTGTTGTCTGTACTAGCCATGGTAGCGCTGGCGATTTCAAAATACACGTTTGTACTCTGCATCTTAAGTATCAATCGAAAAGAGTACCTTCTGCGGTATTCCAACCTTCACAAGTACCACAGTTTACACGTGAAGAAGAATTTGGCTGTGCACAAAATTTGAAATCATCCGCTGTCTATGTAATCTTGTGTACATAATGTATATATTTTTTATCTCAACCGGCGAATTGAATGCAAAGAGTAATAAATGCAATATTTCGTTTGTTAAAATGAACCAAAATATGCACGCTCTTTAATTTGTAAAGTATAACAGATATGCCTTACTTAGAAGCAGATAATTGTCAACCATTCGATCGACCTTCAAACAAAAGACTGATGATGCCTCTTCTAGAGTTATAAATGATGAGCAACTGGTAATGGTTTCCTATAAGACACGCCATAGTCATCTGCATCTGCAACTGCATGTATTCCTCCAGTAAAACGGTTAGAATCCGCATCCCACTAGAGTGGCGTGGCGCGGGGGCTAGAGGACTAAATTTGGCATGTTGCACCAAACAAAAACTCAGCAGTGACCTATGCCAGTAAAGTTTCTCCATTACCTTTATAAAGGCGTATTGTGAGATGGCGCGTCTTATCTCCACGTATGACCTCATCGAACTCAAAGCATTTATAAAACATGCCCTCTTTTTTCTCGACGCCGAGATTTCGGTAAGTTCGGATTCTGTTTTTAATGAACTAAAACTCTCACACAGTGTTCAGTTGGAAATGACCCACCTATCTTGAAATAACGAAATTAATAATTCCAAACGGGGAAGCCCAATCTTAAATACTGGCATAGGTTTTTTCATTAACTTTTTCTGTATTTTTTTCTGGTTTTGTGTGAATTTGAAATCACGAAATATCCCTTTAAATTTTGCGGCCACAATCTTGGACAGCATTACGAGCCTGATAGGGAATGACATTACTGTTTTAGTCCAAATAAGCAAAATCTGGCACTAATTTTGGCACTTTACACTCATAATCCAGAAGACTTGTATATCCTGTTACATGTAGGAGAAGAAATGGAATCCATATTTCTCCGGTAAAATATCTTTAACTTGACATACCAGTGCTTTGTTGAACTTTGGCCTGATGGTCTGTAGGCGACAGGGCATTAGGTGCCAATGACTTAAGAGTGGGGTCTTTCGGTGAGAAATAGTTTGTGGGAGGTCTACAAGCGTCCAAAGTTATTTGTTATGGATGTGAGTTGCAGTGGCGGATTTAAGGAAAGGGCCCTGTCAGCAGCTTAAGGTGGGGCCCCTTTAGCGTCAAGAAGCAACGCAATATCGCACTTTAGTGCGATTAAGGTGTGTCCGAGGGGGGCCCTGAGAGCAATATTTTAGGGGGGCCCTGTCAGCAGCTGCTGACACTGCTGACTCTTAAATCCGCCACTGGTGAGTTGGCGGGTCCAATATTTTGATCACATCAAACGGTTATACTTTAGGCATGCCTGACTATTTGTACTTCTCGTGTTTGTATTGTACATAGACTGTGTAAAATTTGTCAACGTTTGTTTTTGGTACTCAGATTTTGTTTTAAAAGTTACAAGTTAACTGGTTGAAATAAGTAATGTATAATACATGTTGTATAAAGTTGTAAACCTTTCTATTAGTTAAACTTGTTCACTTCATTGTGTCGGTTTGACACAAGTCACGTCTTTTTGTAATTGTAAACCTATCAAAAATCAGGACAGAAGTAAGAACTGATTAATCTATTTATCATGGGTGCTTGAGGTCTACGGTTCAAGTCCCATTAGGGTCAATTGCTGGTATTTACTCAAATCTGAGTGAAAGTTATACATGGACTATTTATGAGAAATAGAAATCTGCTCAAAGCCGCCAGTACATAGCTATACACTTTTGTTACAGTCACCGTTTTATAACAGGAGATCTCTCATATTTATAACAGGAGATGGGGTGAAAGTCTTCATGGTCATTTGAAAGATACCACTTTTCAGATTGGCCACTCTCGTTGGGTTTACCTTGTTCCTCTAAATTGGAATATTGGAATAAATCAATCATTTGTTCAACTTGTGGTTAATCCACGGGTGTAAATATCAGATTTTGTGGAAATGTATAGTTAACTTTATTATTATGCAGAATGGGTTAAATGTTGCGTAAGATTGACTTGCTCTCATGGTACACAGAGTTATCGTCAGAAATACAAAACACCATAGATTTAAATAAGAGAAAATATTGATAACATTCTACCGGGGTTCATGCAGTTGACTCTAATGGATTTGCTATGCCACGGAAGCATAATTTTTTAGTTTTGCTCCTTGAGCATAACTTGGGCCTATGTTTCAAGAGCTTTGGTCGCTGATGATACCACTGACGAACTTTGTATTCCTATAGAGGAGCATATATAACAGATTTAGTCATTTCTTTTTCAAGAGGGAGACACGTTTTGGTTTTTATTTTTTTTATTGAACGAACAAAGAAATAACAAAAACAGTAATTATAGAAACATCCTGCTGGACGGTTCGTAAAATCGAAATAACCGTTCTCTTTTAATAGACACCTTGAATTCAGGTTGTATTTCACAGAAACGTTCATTAATATATTTTCAGGTTGTAGCCGGATGCCTTCGTTACAGCTGGACTGTATTTTGTAGACTAGTCAAATAATTTATAAAAAATGCCAAATGATTTTAACAATCTACTCAAAAAATCTGGAAATATTGGACGCGTGTGAAAAACATCCTAACATTTTGCACACAAAATAATTGATACAAGTCATCTATATTTTATCAGATTTAATAACTTTTCAGAAATACTTAAGGATATTTTTGTAATAGAACCACACTTAAACCTTCCAAAGAACCCGTCTAACAAGCGGTTCTCTTTTTAAAAGTTATTTATATTTTATATATTTGTACGTTTTCTATGAACAACTGTACTATATACTTTCTATTGTCATACAGAGTGTTTACATTTTGTTTGTTTTAAGCCAAATAAACAAATTTAAACATATCAAGTCGTATTTGTATTATTTTGATTTGAATTCGTGTATTTGATTTTATCATCATGACATACTCGTTTAATATAAATATGTACCCAGGCCCAGCAGACAGAAAGTATTTTAACACTTAACTGCATAAGGGGTGGGAGGCTCCTAGGGGCCCAACTTTTAGTTGCGCTTGCATTGGTGCAAAAAAAATCAAATCCATCGCATCATTTTTGCGTTAATTAGCATGGGTCCCTTATGCACTAACGGAAGTTAAGTGCCCATGACAAAAATGAAAAATCTTAATAGAGTTACTGTGATTCTGATTTTCATAATGCATACACCTAGTGACATAAACAAAGTAAATAATTATTCACAAAAATTCTTGGAAACTATAGTAGGCCATTAGTACCATAATATTTTATTTAATATAGGAACCTATGGTAAATTCTACAAGTAAACCTAAAAATATAAAATGGCATGAGACATTTATGTTTGTGCTTAATATGGTAAATATAGTTCATTCTTCACCAATTAAAGCAATCAGCAAAAGTCTAGGTGAATCAGTGCCGTAGAAAATGCAGAAACAAGTTAGTGTCTTTTCGCACCTTTTGGCGCAAAATTAAAATCAATGTTTTTCCCCTAGTTTTTTTACTGAACAATTTTTTTTTCAGTTTTTATTTCTTTATTGTTGATGTCTTTAAATCCTTCTAACATATGGTGTATTTCATCTAAAAATTCCTTTAGGAAAGTGGTTGTATAATGAATGGGTCCCTAGGAGCCCCCATGCACTAACGGAGGTGCAAACCCCTTATGCAGTTAAGTGTTAAAACATGTTCAGTCTAAAAAAACACAAGTGTAAAATCAGCGGCTAACATTTGTAACACCTCAATATGTCAATATTAAAGGTGGGTGACCCGATCGACAACCTCGTCCCCCCAATTCACTTTACTCCATCAAAATTGATATTTTGGTATCAGAAGAAAGTTCATATTTTTCTCATTACCCCAGTGAAATTTTAGGCCCAGGAAATGTTTCCTTTTGATTTTATGCACACCAACGTCTCACAAGTGTGGTATACCACATTTAATGGGCCAATTTCGTACACATTTTTGCTTCTACTATCCAAACGGCTGGGCTACTCGCTGTTGATTGCAGACTTTAAGGTCAATTTAAAACACAAACACGGCAAATATGTTGTTGTTTAAATGTTTTAAACTTGGGATATTCAAGTACTCGGTTTAAACAACTTGCGAGTATTTAAAGAGTTGTTTAAACATGCTATACTTGAAAACCCCACATTTTAACCTTTTAAACAGCATTTTGTTGTTGTTTTTGACTTCCTTCAGTCACAAGTAGACTATGGAGTAACACTCTGCATGAGAGGTGTTACTCCATAGTCTACTTGTGACTGAAGACTATGGAGTAACACTCTGCATGAGAGGTGGTGGAAGAACATCTTCTGTAGCTATGTAAAACAATAATATCAACAGCTACCAACTCCATTGGTAGCGACTGCCCGTGGAGAGGGGGTCAAGGAATGATTTCGAGGGGTGCTTACTCAATAAAGTTTTGAAAATGACTGCTATAGTTGTTACATCTATCAAGCCCATGGCTGTAATTTTTATGGCTTTAAGGAACCCCCGGACGGAACCTTCAAAAGCAATATGGCCACCCAGACATCCCAAGATGGAACCGAATTCATTAAATTGGACAAAACCCATATTATTAGTATTTAGTTAGGTAGAGAAATACTTTGGGTTTGGGGTCTATACCCCGTAGAAACTCGCATCGGCCACTTCTCGTGTGTTCACGTTTACAAATCAAGATGACAGCCAATGTGGCTGCATACTATACCCACAGATGACTGCAAATTGTGTGAACACGTTTTTTATGGAGCGTGAACTGCGCAGAACAGCGCCACTAAGATGAGATAGCGATTTATTCGGTATTCAAATACGTGTTCACACATTTGGCACTCCACGACCCTCCTATTGAAGATTTGCGTAGATGAGAATCTTAACGGAGGTGGAATAAAATGGAATCCTTCGAGTTCGACAACTGGCAAATATATCCATACAGCAGCATTCCAACTAAGAAAAACATTAGCATTCCAATTGAACACAAATTGGGCACAAGACCGGCACAAGACGGCACTGTCACGCAGAATTGCGCCACTAAAATTCAGGATGGTGTTCATGGATATGTTGTTCTGTGATTTGTTGAAATAATGTCTCTCTAGTGGGTACTTTTGGTTGTAACGGATGTTTATGTATTAATATTGCTTAAATTATTAACCACGTTTTAAGGGAAGTGAAATTGTTATTCTTAGCAAACAAGAAGAAAACGCGTGTCAGGTGTTAAATAAGAGTAAGACATATCACATCATTGTTTTAAGGTGTTCAAATACTTTAAAATACAATCATTTGAAGCACACTAACAACTTAACTGCAAAGGGGGGGGTGGGTTCCTAGGGCACCCATTTTTTGGTTTTCAGCCGGCGAGTTTTAAAAGCTGCAATATTGTTTATAATTTTTGTTTTGTAACTGTCGTGCGCTTGCCATTGGTGCAAAAAAAAAATACAATCCATCGCGTAGTTTTTGCGTAATTAGCTGGGTCCCTAGGGGGAGCCCCCCCCTGATGCACTAACGGAAGTACCCACGAAAAAAATAAAAAATCTTATTTGATTATGATTATGATTTTCATAATGCATTACACATAGTGACATTAAACAAAGTAAATAAATATTAAAAAAAATCTTGGAAGTTATCGTAGGCCATTGGAGCCATCATATTTTATTTACACTCATTGTAGCGTTTACTTGTAGGAACCTATGGAAATTATACAGACACCTTCCAAAAAAATATAAAAATGGCATGAGACATTTATGTTGGTGCTTAATATGGTAAATATAGTTCATTCTTCACCAATTAAACAATTCAGCAATAGGCTAGGTGAAGCAAACATACCGTAGAAAAGCAGAAGGAAACAAATTAGTGTCTTTTCGCAACCATTTTTGACGCAACATTAAAATCAATGTTTGCCCCTAATTTTCTTACTGAACAATTTCTTCGTTTTTATTTCTTATTGTTGATTGTCGTTTGAAGCCTTCTAACATGTGGGGGATTTCATTTGCAAAAAAAAATCCTTCGGAACGTGGTTATATTAGGGAGGGGGTGTCCCTAGGAACCCCCCCCCCCCCCCGTTATGCAACTAACGGAAGTGCAAAACCGTATGCAGTTAAGTGTTCAACATGTACCCCAGAATAGAAAGAATTTTGAAAAGTACCTTTTTTCAAGTTATGCCGAACACACTTGGCTCGGGCATGGTCGGGTGTCTTTTTCAGCCATTATGGGTGAGAAATTGCAAACCAGTTTGTCTTCGATTAAAAACAAAAAAATAACTAATAAAGCGAATATGTTTTTTGGTAGTCTTATGAATTATTAGGAAACAACAGAATTCAAGGTTACCAATGATTTTATTAAATTGAAAAAACAAAATGTTCAAATATGCAATTTTATTCATATCATTGGAAACAAAAAAATAATTAGGTCCAGCTAATTCAACATGCACTAATATTATTTTGTCGACGTAACCTATAGATCCATAGCACTTAAAATATTGAGTCCCATTTTTATATGATATACAATGTTCACCAAACATTCCTCATAGGATATTGTGGTTTAAGAATTAGATTACATTAATATGCATTTAGTGAGAATACGCGTAATGTTATATGGCAGCTATTAATATGTAATATTAAACCTACAAAGATGGCAGCCATCGGCAACATCATAAATTTTCCAAGCATTTCTGATTGAATAGTTACTAAGTCATATATGAAAATAATCTTTCTGATGAAACCGTTCATAGTAGTTCTAGAAAAAAAATATCATTTCAATTTGGAAATAAAAATGAAACTCTTTTAACTATTTCAATTAATTAAACTATGTCAATTTTGCCCTGGTCAGGGTCATCATGGGCCATTTCATAGACAACATATACACTAAAAACGTGTTATAGTTGTCATTTCATGAGACACATAAAGGAATACGTTGTGAGCTATCTAATGTCAAACGTGTTCTTCTCAGAACTGACACTGATAGTTTACTTGTGTCCAATGGTCATCTTTTAATTGCTGTATAACTTTAAATTATCAGCAGAATCACCGATCACGCAAAAGACGGAAAAACGAGGACAATAAAGACTTCTAGTTGAATGGAAACTCGCCTTTTTTCTGGAACAGGCAGTACAGGTTTATGGCAGAAAGTGAACACCTCTTTTAAAAACCTTAATCAGATTTACATTTCCGTTCTTTATTGAGTTTGTAGGCATGCAAATGTTGGGGTGCTGGGCAGGGCCGTAGCCAGGGGGTGCGGGGGGTGCGACGCACCCCCCCCCCAAAAAATGACAAAGGTCCGCTTTATGATGTTAAAGGTCCGCTTTGCCATGTTGAAGGTCCGTTTTTTCAAGTTGAAGTTCGCCTGGTTCCTAAATTCTGTTGTTTTACGGGTTGTGATGCATGTTATATGAATGATTAAGCAGCTGTTAATCCATTGTATTATGCATGGCTGGTGTTGTAATGATGTCATGTCACCCCCCCCCCCCGAGGGATGGGTGCTGACCAGAGGGTGTTTTGAATCAATCCCATGATACATAGCAATGTTCCTACACTGTACTGCACTCATGTCAGTACTTAGGGATAAAAAATGTTCCAAAAGTTTAAAAACCACAAGATATTTCATAATCATGTACTAACGCTTTGTGGGCTGAAATGAGCGTTACAGTCAGGGTTTTTATGTGTTAAGAATAGGATTGTTATGGGATCACATGACCCTATTGAAGTGAAATTCCCCAAAACTGGTGCATTGACTCAGAACACCCTCTGGGTGCTGACGGTAGACGATGAGGCATGTGCCTAACTATGCTGTTTTTTGTTTTGTATCCACATCAAGGGGAAGACAAAACTCAATGTGATAATAATAAATAATGACTAAAATCCAATAACCGTCTTGTTTTTCATCAAAGTTGCCAATTTTCTTGAAAATTAATAGAATGCTTCCCCCAATCTGTTTTCCCCAATATCAATGACCAATGGATACACATACACTTCAGCAAATAATGGAGCTAAAGATACTCAACAATCGACCTGGTATGCGGAGCAGAAAAAAAAAACACTTCAGATTCTTTTTAATCTGGGAGTGCAGTGCCATTGTCATATTGACATGCATTTGAAAAGATTTCAGGTGTTATCACCTCCCCGATTCAGATTGAGTAATATTTTGTTCATGACGTAAAGTACAAAATACTTGTACACGTTCACAAATAAATAAATCTTGAGCTTCCGTAGTGTGTGTTTAATTAAAGGCACTGTCAGTGATCTGCCAAACCAGAAGGTCTAAAAAATCATCAAAAAACAGATTTTTGCATGTATGTAACAAGTATAGCTATCCTAACATGCCCTGCAAGTGATAAGACCGAACGCAACATAATCAAGACAAAATCGGGTTTTGTCGTCATTACTGTCCATACGGACTATACTACAACACATAATTGAACAGGTTGAATTGAGATTCACATTTTTTAACACTGCGGGTTTCTTCCTCTTTTGTCATTTTTGTTTAAAAAAAAAAATAAATATGTGAATTTTACAAACTTATCCTGCAGTTTTAGACTACTCCTGCAAATTTCGAATAAAGTTGACTCTTTTGGGTAAATCACTGATGATAGTGCCTTTAACTTTGACCAATGTTTCATCATTTATTCGAAAAGGAAGAAGGCGAATAAAAGTCATGAAAGAAAAGTTGTTTGGTAAGATTTGACCTAAAATTTTTGTGCAAAACCCAAATTCGTTAACTTAATGCTTCAATTTACCGCGTTTTCAGAAGTAAACTGGTGCCGTCCATCGCTGAGATTATTTCAAAAACAGGATTTTTAAGTAATCTCAGTAATGTACGGTACCAGTTTACATGTATTACATATAGGTCGTTGAATACCATTTTTTTCTGAAATTGAATAAAAAATAGAGGTAAACAATAAGGATTTGGATTCTGCACAAAATTGTTAGGTCAAAGCTTGCAAGGCAACTTTTCTTTCATGACGTTTGTTCGTCTTTCTTCCTTTTTCGAATAAACGACGAATCATTCACCTGAAAGTTTATTGAACACACATTGCTCAAGATTTAGACGAGGACATATATTTTGTGCTTACATCATGAACCAAATTTCTCAATCTGAATCGGGGAGGTGATAATACCTGAAATCTTTTCAACTGCGTGGCAATATGACAATGGCCCTATAATCCCAGATGATAACGAATCTGAAGTGTTTTTTTTTTCTGCTCCGCATATCGAACTGATTGTTTAAAGCAATATTGGCACATTTTTTGAAGAGCGCCCCCAATTTTCAAAATTTGATATTTTTGCACAGTTACGTTGGTAATTATCTAGGAAACTATACCTGCGAACGAGAATGCTGAAAAATGCGTATTTATCACAAAATAAGTGATTTTGTAATTAGAATTGGGATCCCAGATTGGACTTAACGGCAGAGCTGAAAATGCTACGTTTATGTCCGTCCATGATGAAATAGTGCCACCTCAAGAAAATAACCAATGACTTGACTTGCCCGAACTATTAAAACAACTAATGGATGAGCGTAGACACGTACATGGCGCTATTTCCCGGCTATTTCACATTGGAAGGCCGTTTCCAGCAGCCGTTGAATTATTATCGGGGATCCCGATAATAATTATTCTAGTACAAAATTCCTTCGTTTGTGACACAGACATTTTCGAGCTTAACCATTCACAGGTATAGTTTACTAGCCATGCAGTTACCAATGCAACCGTGTAAAAATCTCCAAATTTTGAAAAATTGGGGGCGCCCTTCAAAAAAATGTGCTAATATTGCTTTAATATCTTTAGGTCCATTGTTTGCTGAATTCTAGATGTGTATCCATTGGTCACTGATATTGGGGGAAAGAAACTGAGGTGACATTTTATTTTCGAGACATAAGAATTTTTGGCAATAAATAAAGGTTTTGAACTTAAATGAGAGCAACAGAGGACGCACTACTTAATTGTAAATAGACTTTTACTCTATCGTGTCTGACGACTACTGAGGGCGCTACAAGCAAATACGTTTGGCTGATACCAGGTTGCGGCGACCATGCATGAAATCCTAAATTTAGACGTCGCCATTGGTTTAACACAGTAAGAGCGAAATCTTGAATACAAAAATTCTGAATTCTTTATAAGTATGTTGTCAAGGAGTATTTTCTTATTC